>MU249740.1:157311-180960 GCA_018977245.1 Lethenteron camtschaticum | reverse complement strand
GGAGTGATGTAGGAGTGATGGGGTGATGGGAGTGATGTATGAGTGATGTAGGAGTGATGGGGGTGATGGGGGTGGTGTAGGAGTGATGGGGTGGTGTAGGAGTGATGGGGGTGGTGTAGGAGTGATGGGGGGTGATAGGAGTGATGGGAAGTGATGTGGAGTGATGGGGGTGTAGGAGTGATGGGGTGGTGTAGGAGTGATGTAGGAGTGATGGGGAGTGATGGGAGTGATGGGGGGTGTAGGAGTGATGGGGGGTGTAGAGTGATGTAGGAGTGATGGGGGTGGTGTAGGAGTGATGGGGTGATGTAGGAGTGATGTAGGAGTGATGGGGTGGTGTGAGTGAGGGGTGATGTAGGAGTGATGTAGGAGTGATGGGGTGATGTAGGAGTGATGGGGGTGATGTAGGAGTGATGGGGTGATGTAGGAGTAATGGGTGGAGTGATGGGGGTGGTGTAGGAGTGATGGGGTGATGTAGGGTGAGGAGTGATGGGGAGTGATGTAGGAGTGATGGGGGGTGATGGAGTGGTGATGTATGGACGGGGGTTGGAGAGGTGTGGGATGGTGGATGAGGGTAGGTTATGTTAATATGAGTGTGAGGGTATGTAAGATGGGTGATGGGTGAGGGTGATGTGTTAGTAGGGGAGTGATAGGTGAGTGAGTGGTAAGTGAGGGTGATGGTGAGTAGAGTGGTGTAGGAGTGATGTATGGTGGTGAGGTGTGATGGGGATGATGGGTGATTAGGAGGTGTGGATGGTGATGATGAGGTGGTGTAGTGAGGTGGTGTAATGTGGGGTGGTGTAGGAGTGATGGGTGGTGTGGGGTTATGGGGTGAGATGATGGTGTAAGTATGGGGTGAGGTGTGTGAGGATGGTGATGTGGGGATGATGAGTGTGTAGGAGTGATGGGGTGATGTGATGTGAGTGTAGAGGATGTATGATGGGAGTGATGGGTGTAGGAGTGATGGGGGGGTTATGGGGTGATGTATGAGTGGGTGTGATGGGGAGGTGTGGGGATGATGGGGTGATGAGAGTGTGGAGGGTGTGGAGTGAGGTGTGTAGGAGTGAGGGGTGGTATGAGGGTGGTAGGAGGGGATGGGGATGGGTAGGAGTGATGGTGATGAGTGTGAGGTGTAGGAGTGATGTTAGTGTGCAGGTGTGATGGGGTGAGGGTGATGTAGAGTGGTGGGAGTGATGGGGTGATGTGGAGTGAGTTGGGTGATAGGATGGTGGGTGAGTGAGGTGAGGTGATGAGGAGTGGTGTAGGAGTGATGGGGGTGGTGTAAGTGAGGTGATGGGGGTGGCGTGGTGATGGGGGATGGTGATGGGGGTGGTGTAGTGATGGGTGAGGGTGGAGGAGGTGGGGGGTGATGGGGGATGTAGAGGTGTGGAGTGAGGTGTGGGTGTTAGTGGGCAGTGATGGGGGTGTGGGGATGTAGGATGTGTGTGAGTGAGTGAGTGATGGGGTGATGGGTGGTGTAGGGGAGGGTGATGGGTGTGTAGGAGTGTGTAGGAGTGATGGGGGTGGTGTGGAGTGATGGTGATGGGGGTGGTGTAGGAGTGATGGGGGTGGTGTGAGGATGGGTGATGGGTGGCGTAGGAATGTGGGGTGATGGGGAGGTGGTGTAAGTGATGGTGAGTGTGTGGGTGATGGGGTAGGGGGAGTGATGGGGGTGNGTGTAGGAGTGATGTATGAGTGGTGCAGGTGTGATGGGGGTGATGGGGTAGAGTGGTGTAGGAGTGATGGGGGTGATGGAGTGATGGGGGTGATGGGGAGTGATGGGGGGTATGTAGGAGTGGTGTAGGAGTGGTGTAGGAGTGATGGGGGTGATGGGGGTAGGAGTGATGGGGGTGATGGGGGTAGGAGTGATGGGGGTGCGTGAGAGGGAGACGCGCTCGAGTTTCGCTCTGACTCCTCGAGTCGCTTCGAGACCACCACTCGCGCTCACTGTACGACTCACTGTACACACAGTATACAGACTACTCGCACTGTACACACAACACGTTTACACACATTCTATATACAGTACACGCCAAAGACAAAGATCCCCCCTATAACCTCAATGTACTGTTTGGGGCAAGTGCTGTTAGCGAGCAGCGCCTATGAAGGCCGGCACGGCGCACGAGGGGTGGGTGGCCAGCACCACGCCCGGCCGCCTTTGTCTCCCCAGTGGTACCGCTTACACACCGCAGTGTACATTCTGTACACTATAATTTCACACAGACACAAAGAATGACAGACACGTAATCACACGCACACACATAATCACACGTAATCACACGCACACACAAAGACAATTACATAGACACACAGACTCACACGCACACCACAATCACAGACAATGCAGAGACACGCTTAATCGCACACACTCACACCCAGCACACACTAAAACACACGCGCACACTCACGCAGCACACACACAGCACACCCACACAATACACACACTCACACGCAGCACACACACAGCACACACACACTCACACAGCACACACACTCACAGCACACACACAGCACACTCACAGCACACTCACACGCAGCACACACAAGCACACACACACTCACGCAGCACACACTCACAGCACTCACAGCACACACACTCACAGCACACACACAGCACACTCACAACACACTCACACACAACACACACACTCACACACAACACACACACAGCACACACACAACACACACACTACACACAGCACACACACAGCACCTCACAACACACTCACACAACACACACACTCACACACAACACACACACAGCGCACACACACACATAGCACACACAACACACACACTACACACAGCACACACACGCACACACACTCACACATACGCACTCACCACACAGCACACACACTCACGCAGCACACACACTCACGCAGCACACACGCGCACACACACATACGCCCTCACACACTCACACACACAGCACACACACACAGCACACACACGCAGCACACTCACACACACGCAGCACACACACGCACACACACACAGCACACTCACGCAGCACTCACACACGCACACAGCACACACTCACGCAGCACACACACACGCAGCACTCACACACGCACACACAGCACACATACAGCACACACATAGCACACACACTCACGCAGCACACACACAGCACACACACTCTCACACACACAGGACACACACGCACTCACACACAACACACAGCACACACTCACACACACTCTCACACACACACACGCACTCACACACAACACACAGCACACACTCACACACACTCTCACACACACACACGCACTCACACACTCACACACACAGCACTCACACTCACACACACAGCACTCTACACACACAGCACTCACACGCAGTCAAACAAAGGTCCCTGTACTCGCACACACGCCCACACACAAAGTTCCCCCGTGTAGCCTTCACAGACTGTCGGGGCAAGTGCTGTTAGCGAGCAGCAACACCTAATGAAGGCCGGCAACGGCACACGAGGGGGTGGGTTGGCCAGCACCACACCCGGCCGCCTTTGTCTCCCAGTGCTCATGTTTACGACACACCGCACCAGCTTCTAGGAGACGTCGCCGGTGTCTGCCGAGGGCGAGAACCGAACTCGGGTCGCCGGGTTCGTAGCGCAGCGCGTGAACGACGACACCGCCGCTCCCCAGACCCTCGTACACAAACACACTGGGGGGGGGGGGGGTGACCAGCCAACCCCCTCGGTGTGATGTGGCCGGCCGTCACACAGGTCGCGAGTCGCAAACAGCAACTTGACCCCCCCCCCTCCCACGCACGTGTACACACGCACACACCCGCATACACACACACGCGTCACACACACACCCGCATACACACACCCGCATACACACACCAGCATACACACACACCCGCATACACACGCACGAAGATCCCCCGTATATCCTGAACAGACTGTCGGGGCAAGTGCTGTTAGCGAGCACCTATAAAGGCAGGCACGGCACACGAGGGGTGGGTAGCCAGCCCCACGCCCGGCCGCCTTTGTCTCCCTAGTGGCGAAGTTTACCACCGCACCAGGTACTAATTTGAGGCGGAGTCGACCTAGGGGAGGCCCAGGGCCTCCCCTAGGTCGACCCAGGGCCGGTTCAGCGCTAACCACTGCACCACCGCTCCCCATCACTCACACGGGAGTCATAAGCGCGTCGGTGGGATGCGTCTCCACCACGTGGTGTCGCCCAGAGGCCGCGGTGGGGGGGGGGTGTCTTCATTATTTTGGATGTGAGGTGTGTTTGTGGAGGTAGCAGTGCAGAACCCAGCAACCAACACCAGTGACGATTATCTGAACCGGTCATGGGCCTCCCCTAAGTCGGCTCAGCCTTAAATTAGTACCTAGTGCGATATGAACATCGTCACTGGGGAGACAAAGGCGGTCGGGCGTGGTGTTGGCCACCCACCCCTCGTGTGCCGTTCCGGCCTTCATAGGTGCTCGCTAACAGCACTTGCCCCTACAGTCTGTTAGTGGCTATACGAGGGATCTTTGTCATTGTGGAGGTGAGTGTATGTGAGTAGGTGTGTGTGTAATATTATTTAACATAATCTTCGACCATGTAGTTCGAGAAGCCTTCCAATGGCTGTACCAGGAGAATTTCGATCTGGTATAGATGAGAGGCTGATCGGTGCCCAGATGCGATAAAGGGATGCTCCCTACTGGTCAACCCTGTGATTGATCTACACTGTGATCTAGGTGGTTTCTGCTCACTCCGAGAAGTTGGAGGTTCTGCTGCTGAACCTGGAGCATGCCAATAAGGGGTGAGGCTTTACCATTATACCTACCAAANCTAAGTACCTGCCTGGGTATTTTATATCCAACTCGTCACCCCATCCCATGAGTGGTGTGATAGTTGCGGAGAGTGAAGAGGTCTCACTCCGAATCAGTCTATCGGCATTGCCTTTTTGTCAGCTGCATAGCACTGTATGGAAGCTCCCTGGACTGTCAGTCCACACGAAGCTCCGGGTCTTCTTGGCCACAGTCATGCCTTCCCTTCTCATTGTTTGCGAAATGTGGACCCCTCGAATGGAACATCTGCGTCAGTTTGAAACATTCAGGCTGGCCTGCTTACAATCTATCCTCGGTTTGAGGCGGGATTGTGCGAGGAGCTCACATCCTTGAAAGATCTGGACACATTCCATCAGTGAGCTCCTCCGGGAGAGCAAGGCTACGTTGGCTGGGCCATGTAGCCTGCATGCCCAGCCACCGCATGCCCAATCACTCTGTTTGGCCGGATAGAGGGGCTAGTATGGGCTGGAGAAGAGATGGACTGATGTGGTACAGGAGGATGTGGAGCTGATTGGACATTCCGAAGACTGGTTCCAGCGTTTCAAGATCGGCCTCCGTGGAGGAGGCTCGTGAAGGACGCTACTGGGCAGTGGAGGCAGTCGCCCTCACAACCGCGAGCAGAGGAGCGAGCTCATAAAACGCAGAGCGCTGGCACGTCAGAGTAGGGGGCACAGGTGGTGCATCTGCCAGTCATCTCAGTCCGTCAACCCATGGCACGGGTCTTCCGGGCTGTGAGCCTTCGACACCTCACATGGCCTCAAATGCACCTGGCCTGGCACAAGCGCCGTGGTCACCTCACCACCACTTAGCGAACGGCAGCTGGAGTTCCATTCCCGTTCACGGCTAACACCAGTGACGATTATCAGAACCGGTCCTGGGCTTCTCCTTGGTCGCCTCAGCCCAAAATGAGTACCTGTGCGTGTGTGGAGATCGCCACTGGGGAGACAAAGGTGACAGAGCGTGATGCTGCCCACCGCCGTGTACCTTGCTGGCTTTCAAAGGTGCTCACGGACAGCGCGTGCCCCAACAGTCTGTTACAGGCTATACAGGGACCTTCGTCTTTGTTCTTGTTGGTGCGACACCCACCGCCAATCGGGATAGAATGGTCGGGGAGGTCCCCCCCTGCCCCCCTCCCCTGGTCCTGGGTCCCCGCCTCGGGCGCGGCGGCAGTGTTCACGGCTCAGTGTTCACGGCTCAGTGTTCACGGCTCAGGCAGCCACTCTGTTGGGGTCTCCTCCCTCTGGCTCCGCCGCTTTCTCGGGGTCCCCTTTCCCTCCGGAGTGGAGCACCCCTCCCCGTCTGGCCCCCTCCTATTTCCTCCCTCACCACTCCCATCTCTCACCCCTCTCCCCTCCGACCTCGTCGCCCCAGTACCCACCCCTCGCCATGTTGCTGCCACGCGTGGACTTTGACCCCCACTGGCCGATTCAGGGGGGGGGGGGGCACGAGGGTATACAAAGGGGATGCAAAGGGGACCTTGGGGGCCCTGGACATCGCTACTGATACGGGGGGGAAGGAGGTGGCGAGTTTGAACTCTGTTTGGGGTCAGGGTTCAGGGATCACGCTTGTTTCATCTCTCCCCATCCCCTGTACTGACCTCTAACCCCTGGCCCTGGTTGTGTAATCCACCGTCCGTGGTTTTGTTTTTCCTGTTGACCCCTTGGCTCATGACCCCAGTTCATGACCCCTGTTCATGACCCCAGTTCATGACCCCTGTTAAACTCAGGATGCATCGTAGGCAGGCCACCCTGAATATTTCAAACCAGCGCAGATTCTCCATTAGAGGCGTCCATCCAGCAGCGGATCGACCATGGCTGACGACGATGACGAAGAATGTACCCACGTGTGCGTGCCCGGGACGGGCTTGTGGAGTCCTGCTCATGCTCGTAGGACCCGGCGTGCCGTCCCGTGTCGCCGCCGCTCTGTTGCTGCTGTTGTTGTTGTTGTTGTTGCTGTTGTTGTTGTTGCTGTTGTTGTTGTCGTCGACTCTCCGCATCCATGCCCATGGCTCCGGCCACTTGGCCGGGCCTCGGCATCAATTCCAATCGATCCCCTTCCGCTCTTTATCCGGCCACCGGGAACACTCGAGGGATATTTTAGTCTGGCTCCCTGCTGTGCGCGCGTGCGCTGCCTGTTTTCAGTGCCGCGACCGCGTGGTATTCGGCGTGGTGTCCGACGTTTCATTCTGGAAGGCTTCTCCAGAAACTGAATTGTGGTTTCTTCATTTCTAACCGGCGACCGGGTTTTTGCGATGATGCAATTATATTTTAAACACCGTTGCCGCACACAGGGTAGAAAACGCCATGCGGCCAGCAACAACTGGCGCTATGAAGGTGTAGTCTATAAAACGTGAGATGTTTCTTGACTTGAGCGAGATTATTGTCGTGGAAAGAGATGGTGATGGTGACGATGGTGGTGATGATGGAAGGAGGGAATTCCAAGTGCGAGGGAAGAGATTTGAGGTGACCAGCAGTGTGGTGAGAGGGTGAGTGCGTTAATGAGCGGGAGTGTAAGTGGACAGATGAGTGAGTGGGTGAGTGAAAATGTGAGTGGGTGAGTTGAATGGGTGTGTACGTGGCTTGGTGCGTAAATGGGTGAGTGGGTTAATGTGCCAGTGAGTGAGTGGGTGGGCGAGTTTGTGAGTGGGCGAGCAATTATCACAATTCTAACAATGCTGCTCGTTGCTGGCCGCTTTACGTTTTCAGCTTTTGCTCGGCAACAGTCTTTATATAGAAATAAACCCACACAGATTACGTGTTCACGCACCTACTTTCTGTACTGCCATCTCAACGCGCAGGCTTCCTCCGCATAGCTGAGCAGCCAGCAGCGTTTCCTGGCGGCGGAGCGCGGCCGGCGTCTGGCAGGGGGGGTCGTTGGGGGGCTGCGGGGGGGGGGGCCCCTTCCTGGTCCCTTTGTTCACTCAGTGCCGATAAACACATTCACCCTCCTGCAGAGCGCGGTGCCTGGAGCTCTCAGTGGGTGGAGCACGTGGTGTGTGGAGCTCTCAGTGAGTAGAGCACGTGGTGCGTGGAGCACGTGGTGGGTGGAGCTCTCAGTGAGTGGAGCACGTGGTGGGTGGAGCTCTCAGTGGGTAGAGACGTGGTGGTGGAGCAGTGGTGGTGGCGCACGTGGTGCGTGGAGCACGTGGTGCGTGGAGCACGTGGTGCGTGGAGCACGTGGTGGGTGGAGCTCTGAGTGGGTAGAGCACGTGGTGCGTGGAGCACGTGGTGAGTGGAGCTCTCAGTGAGTGGAGCACGTGGTGCGTGGAGCACGTGGTGGGTGAAGCGTGGAGCACGTGGTGGGTGGACCTCTCAGTGAGTGGAGCACGTGGTGCGTGGAGCACGTGGTGGGTGGAACTCTCAGTGAGCGGAGCACGTGGTGGGTGGAGCTCTCAGTGGGTAGAGCACGTGGTGCGTGGAGCACGTGGTGGGTGGAGCTCTCAGTGAGTGGAGCACGTGGTGGGTGGAGCTCTCAGTGAGTGGAGCACGTGGTGGGTGGAGCTCTCAGTGAGTGGAGCACGTGGTGGGTGGAGCTCTCAAGGGGTAGAGCACGTGGTGCGTGGAGCACGTGGTGCGTGGAGCACGTGGTGCGTGGAGCACGTGGTGCGTGGAGCACGTGGTGCGTGGGCACGTGGTGCGTGGAGCACGTGGTGCGTGGAGCACGTGGTGCGTGGAGCACGTGGTGCGTGGAGCACGTGGTGCGTGGAGCACGTGGTGCGTGGAGCACGTGGTGCGTGGAGCACGTGGTGCGTGGAGCACGTGGTGCGTGGAGCACGTGGTGCGTGGAGCACGTGGTGCGTGGAGCACGTGGTGCGTGGAGCACGTGGTGCGTGGAGCACGTGGTGCGTGGAGCACGTGGTGCGTGGAGTTCTCCATAGGTGAAGCTATCTGGGTGGAGCACGTGGTGTGTGGAGTTCTCCATAGGTGGGACACGTGATGGTGGGGGTGGGAGTCGCGGGGCGTACGTTGAGAAGCGCTGGTGGTTAGACACAAATTCCGACTCAACTATGATCACTCGTGTGACTTGGTCATCCAGAATAGACCGTACAATGTATGACGACGCAATGCCCCGATCCACAAATATGGAGACATCACAGTGATACACTCCGCTGCTCTTGACGCGGTTATTTTGGCTTGACCACCTGCACGTGAAATTGTAGCTGTTGCCCTGCATCGACATCGGCAGCCACAAGAAAGAAGAAGGCTCACACAGCTGAAATCAGCACACGGGAGTCTGAGTCTCTGTGTGTGGAGGAGCTGTAGCTGAGGGGACAGGACACGGGGAGTCTGAGTCTCTGTGTGTGGGGGAGCTGTAGCTGAGGGGACAGGACACGGGGAGTCTGAGTCTCTCTGTGTGGGGAGCTGTAGCTGAGGGGACAGGACACGGGGGCTGAGTCTGTGTGTGTGGGGTAGCTGTAGCTGAGTGGACAGGACACGGGGAGTCTGAGTCTGTGTGTGTGGTGGAGCTGTAGCTGAGGGGACAGGACACGGGGAGTCTGAGTCTCTGTGTGTGGGGGAGCTGTAGCTGAGGGGACAGGACACGGGGGGCTGAGTCTGTGTGTGTGGGGTAGCTGTAGCTGAGTGGACAGGACACGGGGAGTCTGAGTCTGTGTGTGTGGGGGAGCTGTAGCTGAGGGGACAGGACACGGGGAGTCTGAGTCTCTGTGTGTGGGGGAGCTGTAGCTGAGGGGACAGGACACGGGGGGCTGAGTCTGTGTGTGTGGGGTAGCTGTAGCTGAGTGGACAGGACACGGGAGTCTGAGTCTGTGTGTGTGGGGGAGCTGTAGCTGAGGGGACAGGACACGGGGAGTCTGAGTCTGTGTGTGTGGGGAGCTGTAGCTGAGGGGACAGGACACGGGGAGTCTGAGTCTCTGTGTGTGGGGAGCTGTAGCTGAGGGGAGAGCACACGGGGAGTCTGAGTCTGTGTGTGTGGGGGAGCTGTAGCTGAGGGACAGCACACGGGGGGGCTGAGTCTCTGTGTGTGTGTGGAGGAGCTCTCCGGAGTCCGTGTCGCTTCCGTGGTCCCCGTGACGCGAAACCGGCTGCCTGGGCGCCGCGATAAACAAAGATACGACGCCGGGAGAGCGTGGGGAGAGCTTGGGGAGAGCGTGGGGAGAGCTTGGGGAGAGCGTGGAGAGAGCGTGGAGAGAGCGTGGGGAGAGCTTGGGAGAGCGTGGGGAGAGCTTGGGGAGAGCGTGGGGAGAGTGTGGGGAGAGCTTGGGGAGAGCTTGGGGAGAGCTTGGGGAGAGTGTGGGGAGAGCTTGGGGAGAGCTTGGGGAGAGTGTGGGGAGAGCGTGGGGAGAGCTTGGGGAGAGTGTGGGGAGAGCGTGGGGAGAGCGTGGGGAGAGCGTGGGGAGAGCGTGGAGAGCGTGGGGAGAGCGTGGGGAGAGCTTGGGGAGAGCGTGGGGAGAGCTTGGGAGAGCGTGGGGAGAGCTTGGGAGAGCTTGGGGAGAGCGTGGGGAGAGCTTGGGGAGAGCTTGGGAGAGCGTGGGGAGAGCGTGGGAGAGCGTGGGGAGAGTGGGGAGAGTGGGGAGAGTGTGGGGAGAGCGTGGGGAGAGCGTGGGGAGAGTGGGGAGAGCTTGGGGAGAGCTTGGGAGAGCTTGGGGAGAGCGTGGGAGAGCGTGGGAGAGCGTGGGAGAGCGTGGGGAGAGCGTGGGGAGAGCTTGGGGAGAGCTTGGAGAGAGCTTGGGGAGAGCGTGGGGAGAGCGTGGGGAGAGCTTGGGAGAGCTTGGGGAGAGCGTGGGGAGAGCTTGGGGAGAGCGTGGGGAGAGCGTGGGAGAGCTTGGGGAGAGCGTGGAGAGAGCGTGGGGAGAGCTTGGGGAGAGCTTGGGGAGAGCTTGGGGGAGCGTGGGGAGAGCTTGGGGAGAGCTTGGGGAGAGCTTGGGGAGAGCTTGGGGAGAGCGTGGGGAGAGCGTGGGAGAGCTTGGGGAGAGCTTGGGGAGAGCTTGGGGAGAGCTTTGGGAGAGCTTGGGGAGAGCGTGGGGAGAGCTTGGGCAGAGCGTGGGGAGAGCTTGGGGAGAGCTTGGGGAGAGCTTGGGGAGAGCGTGGGGAGAGCTTGGGAGAGCGTGGGAGAGCTTGGGGAGAGCTTGGAGAGAGCGTGGAGAGAGCTTGGGGAGAGCTTGGGGAGAGCGTGGGGAGAGCTTGGGGAGAGCGTGGGGAGAGCTTGGGGAGAGCGTGGGGAGAGCTTGGGGAGAGCTTGGAGAGAGCGTGGAGAGAGCTTGGGGAGAGCGTGGAGAGAGCGTTGGGAGAGCTTGGGGAGAGCGTGGGAGAGCGTGGGGAGAGCTTGGGGAGAGCGTGGGGAGAGCTTGGGGAGAGCGTGGGGAAAGCTTGGGAGAGCGTGGGGAGAGCGTAGAGAGAGCGTGGGGAGAGCGTGGGGAGAGCGTGGGGAGAGCTTGGGGAGAGCTTGGGGAGAGCGTGGGGAGAGCTTGGGGAGAGCTTGGAGAGAGCGTGGGGAGAGCGTGGGAGAGCGTAGAGAGAGCTTGGGGAGAGCTTGGGGAGAGCGTGGGGAGAGCTTGGGGAGAGCGTGGGGAGAGCTTGGGGAGAGCTTGGGGAGAGCGTGGGGAAGCTTGGGGAGAGCTTGGGGAGAGCGTAGGGAGAGCGTGGGGAGAGCGTGGGGAGAGCTTGGGGAGAGCTTGGGGAGAGCTTGGGGAGAGCGTGGGGAGAGCTTGGGGAGAGCTTGGGGAGAGCGTGGAGAGAGCTTGGGGAGAGCGTGGAGAGAGCGTGGGAGAGCTTGGGGAGAGCTTGGGGAGAGCGTGGGGAGAGCTTGGGGAGAGCGTGGAGAGAGCTTGGGGAGAGCTTAGAGCGTGGGAGAGCTTGGGGAGAGCGTGGAGAGAGCTTGGGGAGAGCTTGGGAGAGCGTGGGAGAGCGTGGGGAGAGCTTGGGGAGAGCTTGGGGAGAGCGTGGGGAGAGCGTGGAGAGCTTGGGGAGAGCGTGGGGAGAGCTTGGGGAGAGCTTGGGGAGAGCTTGGGGAGAGCGTGGGGAGAGCGTGGGAGAGCTTGGGGAGAGCTTGGGGAGAGCTTGGGGAGAGCGTGGAGAGCTTGGGNAGAGCGTGGGAGAGCGTGGGAGAGCTTGGGGAGAGCGCGGGGAGAGATTATCACTCTCCCGGGATCTGAGCGGGAGGGGAGAGTCGCACCCCTGCCCCCACCTCCCAAACTCGCCACCCACCCCCCGCCTGAATGAGTTTAATGAGACACGGGGGGATCTGTGGGGGGTACGGGGGTCTGGGGGGGGAGACGGGGTCTGTGTGTGGGACACGGGGTCTGTGTGGGGGGACACGGGTCTGTGTGGGGAACACGGGTCTGGGGGGGGACACGGGGTCTGGGGGGGGGAGACGGGGTCTGTGTGTGGGACACGGGGTCTGTGTGTGGGACACGGGGTCTGTGTTGGGGACACGGGGTCTGTGGGGGACACAGGGTCTGGGGGGGGACACGGGGTCTGTGTGTGGGACACGGGGTCTGTGTTGGGGACACGGGGTCTGCGGGGGGCACGGGGTCTGTGGGGGGACACGGGGTCTGTGTGGGGGACACGGGGCCTGTGTGTGGGACACGGGGTCTGTGTGTGGGACACGGGGCCTGTGTGTGGGACACGGGGTCTGTGTGTGGGACACGGGGTCTGTGTGTGGGACACGGGGTCTGTGGGGGGACACGGGTCTATGTGGGGGGACACGGGGTCTGTGTGTGGGACACGGGGTCTGTGGGGGACACGGGTCTGCGGGGGTGTGTTCGTGGGGTGTGTTGGTGTGGGTGTGTTGGTGGGGTGTGTGTGGGGGGGTGACTCACAGGCTGAATGAGTCAAGGCGACTCGTGACTGGCGCGCGCGCTGCTTGTCAACACGCGTGTCCACGCCACATGCGTGTACAGTACAGCACGTGCGTGTACAGTACAGCACGTGCGCAACAACAGCAGCAGCAGCAGCCGCCATTCGCCACCAACTGCCGATGACGTCCCCACGGCGCTTGTGCCAGACTAGGTGCACGCTGAGGCTATTACTTGAACCATTGCTGACAAGTCACGGGACAGAACCAGGTGCTGTGGGTTGACTGAGATGCACCACCCATAACGCCCTGAGTGGTGCCAACTTGCTGCGTTTTATCGCCCGTTCCGCTCCTTGTGAGCAACGCTCCTCCCTCGTTGTTGTTGGAGGGCGGCTGCCTCAGACTGCCCATGGGCGTTATTCACGAGCCTCTTCTGTAGAGGCCGATCTTGACACCGCTGTTACCAGTCATGGGCAAGTCCACTCAGCTCCACGTCCTCCTGTACCACATCAGCTCCATCTCTTCTCCAGCCCGTGCCGCGCCCGTTTCGCCCCCTCAATGCGGCCAAACAGAAGCTGCTTGGGCATGCGGTGGTGGCTGGACGTACCCAACACACGGCTACATTCATTACACACGCACGTGTCCACGGCTCCACTACTACACGTGCATGTGCCATACACGGCAAACATTACGTGGTCACACAAAGATACCCCGTGCAGCATTGAACAGGCGGTTGGGCCAAGACGCGCCCGGCCGCCTTTGTCTCCCACACGCTGATGTCTGTACACCGCACCAGGGACCGAAGGACCGGTTCTGGCATCTGTCACAAAAGTTTGTCCGTTAACGGCAATCGAACTCGGATTGCCAGATGCAGTAGCGAAGTGCACGAACCACTTCGCCACCGCTCCCCACACAGTGAACAACACACCGACACACACACACCGACACACACACCGACAGCCACACCGACACACCGACACACACACACCGACACACACACACCGACACACGCACCGACACGCACACACCGACACACGCACACACCGACACACACACACACCGACACATACGCACCGACACACGCACACACCGACACAGCGTGCAGCACACACCGACACACACACACGCACACACCGACACACGCACACACCGACACACACACACACCGACACACACACATACCGACACACACACCGACACACCGACACACGCACACACCGACACAGCGTGCAGCACACACCGGCTGTCGGGAGCAAGTGCTGCTCGCAGGCTCCGCGCCGTCCGCCTTTGTCTTCTTACCGCTCTTCCGGGTGCTGATCATTTGAGGCCTAGTCGACTTAGCAGAACCGCCGCACGTGCCTAGCCCTCGTGACCCCAATTACGGCCATAAATACCCCTATAAATACCCCGTCCCCATGGCAACCCGGCCCGAATCAGCCGCGTTGAGCCGTTATCGCACCCCTGTGACGTCACCGGGCAACTCCCCGCCCCCGTCCGCGACCCAAGAGGACGACGGAGAGCGGAGTCCCCTGGGGCCCTGGGGGCTCACCCCGTGGTGTCCTACCCAGCCCAGCCCCTGGGTCCCAGCCCCTACGCCCCAGCCCCTACGCCCCAGCCCCTACGCCCCAGCCCCTACGCCCAGCCCCTACGCCCCAGCCCCTACGCCCCAGCCCCTACGCCCCCGTGATGTCCTCCAGGGAGCCCCTGTTACCCCCTTGGTCCCTCGTGGGGTACCTCCTGTTACCCCCGTGTTAGGGCCGTCCATAAATGACGTCACACGGTGTCACAAAAAGTCAGACCCCCCCCTCAAATATGACGTCACAAAGCTCTGCCCCCCCCCCCCCCAAAACCATATTTACATTTTGAAAATAAAACATTCTTCAAATCGCTTTAAACTATTGTCATTGTAGTGCGTATTTAATGTGGCGCTGCACTCTGATGTTGTAGGAGAAAACATTTATTAAAAAAGGGGCGTTGGAAAGCTGAAATTTTGCTAAAAATTCACTTGAAAATAATCAACGTCGAACTAAAACTGCAGATGTTCAGAATATTATATTGAAATTATATTCTAAGTATAAAAGATTAAAAGTAATTATAACTATAAAAACATACTTGAAACATTGCAGTAGAACGCATCAAAATGGAGAGTACAATTATAACAATCACATATTCGTTCCACAGAAGAAAAGCCCTGGTAGAATAAATATAGTCAAAATGTTTAATAACAATCATTTTAAAAAAAAATCACAATGGAGAAGCAAAATGCTCCTTCATGGAATACATAAAAGGTGGCCTCAGTAAATTAGAATCATCAAATAGTTAATAATGAAAATTAATCAAAATTAGTGTTGTTATAACAATTCTATATTTAAAGTTGCGCATTGTGATGTGACGTCACATTTCTTAAACCCCCCCTCCCCTCGTCACACATCGTCACAAATGTCTGACCCCCTGTTGCCCCTTAGTCCCCCGTGTTGCCCCCTTAGTCCCCCGTGTTACCCCCCCCCTCGTGTTACCCCCGGGGTGTTCCCTCTCGGCGCGCCGTGTTGTGACGGCGCAAGGCGGAGGCAGCTGTGGTGGCGGCGTGGGCGCAGCAGGAAACACAAAGGCGGCTGCGGCAGACGAAGAGGGAGGCTCAGGGCTTGAGCCAGACGGACTTATCGTGCGGGCAGGGCACGGGGCAGCCCCCCCCCCCCCCCCCGGTGTTTGCCGAGCCCCGGGGCGTTTCGCGGTGGATAGACCGTAGGCGATGACGGAAAAGGTGGCGTGTGCATGGCACGGTGTGTGTGTATATATATACTGTATCACGTGTGTGTAATTATATATCACGTGTGTATATCACGTGTGTGTGGTGTGTACATTTACCACGTGGGTTGGTCCGCATGTACCACTGACATGACCCTGTGCCAAGCATAGCAGCCGGATCTCTCACACACCCACACATACACCCACACACACCCACACACACACCCACACACACACCCACACACACATAACAACAATAACCATTCGCCACTAAGTGGCGGTGCCGTCACCACGACGCTTGTGCCAGGCCATGTGCACCTTGAGGCCACGTGAAGTGTCGAACGCCCGCTGGCAGGAGGTCACGGGGCAGACCCAGCAGGTGCCACGGGTCGACTGACCGAGATGACCGAGATGACTTGCTGATGCACCACCTGTGCCCCCTACTGTACCAACTTGCTGTGCTTTAGCCACTCGGCGCTCTGCTCGTTGTTGTGAGCGTCGCTCCTCCGCCCTCCGTTGTTGTTGGAGGGCGACTGCCTCCAACTGCCCAGTAGCGTCCTTCACGAGCCTCCTCCACTGAGACCGATCTTGACACCGCTGGTACCAGTCATCGGCAAGTCCACTCAGCTCCACGTCCTCCTGTACCACATCACTCCATCTCTTCTCTAGCCCTTGCCGCGCCCGTTTAGCCCCCTCGATCCGGCCGAATAAAAGCTGTTTAGGCATGCGGTGGCTGGAAATGCGGGCTACATGACCCAGCCAACGCAGCCTTGACTGCCGGAGGAGCTCACCGATGGGACTTTGCCCAGATCTTTCAAGGATTTGTGAGCTCACACAATCCAGCCTGGTTAAACCCAGGATGGATCGTAGGCAGGCCATCCTAAATGTCTCCAACCGGTGGAGATGCTCCATTAGGGGGGTCCACGTTTCGCAAGCGTAGAGAAGGGAGGGAATGACTGTGGCCGAGAAGACCTGAAGCTTCGTGCGGAGCGACAGACCAGGTAGCTTCCACACAGCGTTACACAACCGATGAAAAGATAATGCCGCTCGACTGATTCGGAGTGAGACCTCTGCTGTTAAACTGGAGCCGGTCATAAACACACTGCCCAGGTATGGGAAACTTTCCACTCTCTCCACTACTGCCCCATCACCGATTGGGAGTTGTGGGGGTGGAGTGTCCGATGGTACAAAATACCCAGGCAGGTGCTTAGTTTTGGTGGGGCTGATGGTAAGGCCCCACCTCTTGGTGGCACGCTCCAGTCTCAGCAGCAGCGTTTCCAACTCTTCCTTTGAATGAGCAGCAATTACCAAATCATCGGCATACATAACGTGGTTGACCAATAGGGAGCCATCCCTTGATCGCACCCGGGCGTCGATCAGCCTCCCATTATACCTGTACCAAATGGAAATTCCCCCGGTACACACACACCCACACACATACACATACATACACACACACATACACACATACATACACACATACATACACATACACACACATACATACACACACATACACACACATACACACACCCACACACATACACACACACCCACACACACACACATACACACACACACCCACACACACACACACACATACACACACACATACATACACACACACCCACACACATACACACACACCCACACACATACACACACATACACACACCCACACACATACACACACACCCACACACATACACACACGTACACACACACACATACACACACATACACACACATACACACACACATACACACATATACACACACACGTGCGACTGCCCCTGTCAAGAGCACACTTCTCTGTCTCTGCATTTTGAAGTTTCTCTCGCAGGGCCGTGTCTCCACGTCTCTCCGTGTCCCCGCGTTGTCCCTAATTGAGTGTCCTCATTCAATGTCCCAATGCAGAACTCAATCCACAGCCCCCACCCACCCTCTCTCGAGATCAGTGGTTCTTCACCTGGGGTGCACGCACCCCATGGGGTTGCGAGAAACGGCCAGATTTTATCATCGAAACACAAGTTCATCACGGGCACATTACTACAACTACTTTGTTTCAGCAAACCGATGTATTTATTAACCTTTTTACACGCTTTAATTTAACTCACTCTGTTGTTGTATCCTCAAATCATGTAGCTCGATTTTAACCCACTTCCTAATGTGGTATCGACTGCAAACTTGGTATACTTATGTCTTACTGGAGACAATACCATATTCTATCATAAAAAAATATGTTTTTAAACATTATTTTTGAAATGTTATGTTTCGGCTTGGATCTAATTGTCCACTGTAAACTGACGTTGGCTGTAAATCACCACGGTCCCGTATGTTATAGCAAGCTTCGGGGCCACTTCTTCCGTTACTAGTGCGGTACATTTCATTAAAGCGTGTTTAAAAAAAAGTTTTTTTTTAATGTTATTTATTTAAAGGGGTGCAAAGCTGCGGTGAGGCACTGCTCTCGATCAGGACGCGCGTCTCTCTGGTGGAGGTCGGTGCCGTCACTCGATGGCGCCGTCACAAGCGACGCGACACATTCACGCGGTGGCAAAGCTTCTCCCGGTGTCCCCCGCACCCCTCGACCCATTTCGCGACGCCTCCATCCGGCGGCGACACGTCGAGCCGACTAACGCCTCTCCCCGGCCCCTTCTCCCCCTCCGCAGAACTCGATCCGGCACAACCTCTCTCTGCACAGCAAGTTCATCCGCGTGCAGAACGAGGGCACCGGCAAAAGCTCCTGGTGGGTCCTCAACCCCGACGGCGGCAAGGGCGGCAAGTCCCCTCGGCGCCGCGCCGTCTCCATGGAGACCAACGGCAGCAAGCTGGCGCGCAGCCGCGCCCGCGCCGTCGCCAAGAAGAAAGCGGCGCTGGGGGGCTCCGCCCCCGCGGGGAATTGCGGGGGGCGTCCGCGGGCCGCCGGGGGAGCCGGGCACCCGCAGCCCCGGCGGCTGGGGGGCGGCCGGCCGGCGCGCCGGGCCCCGACGACTTCGACGCGTGGTCCGACTTCCGGTCGCGCGCCGGCTCCGCGGCCAGCGCCGGCTCGCTGGGCGGCGGCGGGGGCCGCCTGTCGCCCATCCCGGCGAGCCAGGAGCCGGAGGAGCTGCGCGAGGACGGGGGGCCCGGGGTGCGGGGCCCCCCTCCTTCGTGCCGACGCTCGACTCGATGAGCCTGCACGAGCGCCTGCAGCGGCGCTTCGACGACGAGCTGAGCGAGGAGCTCATGGACGAGCTGCTCGAGAGCCTCAGCGTGGATATGCCGCCCTCCGACCACGGCGCCTCGACCGACGGCGGCTCGCTGCACCTCCTCGCGGACGCGCACGTGGCGCCGCCGGCACCGACGCGCGACCTCATGGCGGCGTCGCAGGACGTGATGATGCAGCACCGGCAGCAGCACCGGCATGCCATGGCCGCGACGCCGCAGGAGCTGGCGTCGCCGCAGCCGGGCTACGCGCAGCAGCAGCTCCACGCGGCGCGGTTCCTCGCCGCGCACCGCCGCCTCGGCCCCGCGCCGACCGCGGTGCCGCTCGCGCAGATCGCGATGTCCGCGCCGGCTCCGCACGGCTGCGTGTACGCGCCCTCGCCGCCGGGCACGCAGCCGCCGCCGCCGCGGCACGGCCTCACGTTATGACGACGCAGCCCGACGCGGCGCACTCCGCTCACTCCTTTGGCCTGATGCAGCGCAGCGCCAGCTACACCTTCGGCTTCGACGGCGCAGCCTTCTTCCCCGGAGACCCCACGTGGTGCGGCGACGGCGGCCCCGGTTCTCTGCAGCACCAGCAGCAGCACCACGCGCTGTTCACGCAGTCCCGCCTGCGGACGCCGGCGCTCTCGACGGCCGGCGCTTGCAGGCCCTGAGCGCGACCCGCCCGTGCCTGGGACCCGGCTACGGCCCGGCCTGCGCCAGGCAGGACCACCACAGCTGCACGCAACTGGCACTGCCTCCGTACCACGGCCCGCACGACCACCACCGACACCACCAACAGCAGCACCGCCATATGACGGCGCTCACGCGGGGCCCCGTGTTCGGCAAGCCACCGTTCCAGCTGCCGGGCGGTGGTGGCGGCGTCGATTTCGCCAACCCGACGCGCACCATCCGCTACCGGCCCGCCTTCCCTTCCGCGTTCTCGGAGGCCGCGGGCCCACGAGGCCCGCCACGGGGCCGCCCCAGCGCGGCCGCTTGCCGTGCGGCCCGGCCGACCGGGCCCCTCCGCGGGCCTCCTGCCGCCGCTGGGGAGCAGCCTTGCGGCGGGGCCCAGCCCAGGCTGCCCAGCGACCTGGACCCGGACATGTTCGGCGGAGGCCTCGAGTGCGACCTCGACTCGATGATCCGGCACGAGCTCACGGAGGGCGGCGGCCTCCTGGACGTCGACCTGGACACGTACGTGCAGGCCGCGGCCAGCGCGAGCCGCGGGGTGGCCGGCGGGGCCCACAGATGGGTGCCCGGGTGAAGGGGGAGGGAGGGGATGGGGGCGGGCGACCAGGAGGGGAGCGGCGGAGCCGATGAGACGCGGTGAGTTTGCGGTTGGGGGGGGGGGCCTGGCCGTGCCTTGGGAGCAGTCGTGCATTCGCAGCGGTCGCGTGGTGTCCGATCGCAGTTGTGCGTTCAACTAGGAGCCATATCTAGGATAGAGAGGGCCCTTCCCCACGAACGTCTGGCGCGCCTGGGTCTGCTGGACGGCACACGACGGCCTGAGGCTCGGCGAACAGCGTCGCGGGACCTTTAGCGTCCTCCCGTGAGTGAAGCGGGTGGCGCGTGTGAGCATGCTCCCGTCAATACGCCCGCAGTATTCACCGCAGGCGACGAGGTTTCTGCGAAGGCGCCAGCCGTGCCGCGGTTTCAACCCCGCACCACCCACGCCGTTTGAGTGGCATTCCCACGTTGTTTGTTGTTGTCGTTGTTGACCTGTTGCAAACAACTCACTCCGGCCCTGTTTACCACTGCAGCGCTGCTGCGGCCAGTAGCTCGGGTCATGCCGCGTGCGGAGGGGTCACCACTCGAGTGGGAGCCAATCACAACTCCCCAAGGCGTCGTTGTTGCGTAATCTGCTACGGGCCGCGGTGTTCGTGTAGCGGTGGACGTGACACAAACTCATTTAGTAAACTGCCTAACTCCCTCTCGACAAGTGGACTCTCCCTGTCCCGCTGCGTGACGGTTCAATGTTCCTGTGCCTCAGTTGTTGGGGTTGTTTGGGTTTCCCTCTCAGTTTCTTGCTTTTCTCAGTTTCTTGGGTTTCCCTATCAGTTTCTTCGGTTTCTGTCTCGTTTCCTTGGGTTTCCCTATCGGTTTCTTCGGTTTCTTCGGTTTCTGTCTCGTTTTCTTGGGTTTCCATCTTAGTTCCTTGGGGTTCCCCTCTCAGTTTATAGGGATCTCTCTCAGTATCTCGGGGATTCCGCCTCAGTTTCTTGGGTTTTCCCGAAGGCTTTTCACTCGGGGTGTCGCTGATCTGACCCTGTTGGGGCCCGGCGTGTAATGCATTCCTCGACTCCAACGCTAGGACCGGAGCGTTGTGAAACGCGTGCCAATGCAGCGGGCCCCTCTGTAATGACCGCTAAAGTCAGCCCCATTGAGGGCAGAGGTCGCAGTGGCAAACAGAGGGCCCATTGTTCAGTCCGGGCCGAGCGAAGGACGGGGGTGGACGGACGATGCCACTCTCCCGTGCCACTCTCCCCGTGCCACTCTCTCCGTGCCACTCTCTCTGTGCCACTCTCCCGTGCCACTCTCTCAGTGCCACTCGTTCTGTGCCACTCTCCCGTGCCATCCTCTGTGCCACTCTCCCCGTGCCACTCTCTCTGTGCCACTCTCCCCGTGCCACTCTCCCCGTGCCACTCTCTCAGTGCCACTCTCTCCGTGCCACTCTCTCAGTGCCACTCTTTCTGTGCCACTCTCCCCATGCCACTCTCTCAGTGCCACTCTCTCTGTGCCACTTTCTCTGTGCCACTCTCCCCGTGCCACTCTCCCCATGCCACTCTCTCCGTGCCACTCTCTCCGTGCCAATCTCTCTGTGCCTCTCTCTCTGTGCCACTCTCTCTGTGCCACTCTCTCCGTACCACTCTTTCTGTGCCACTCTCCCTGTGCCACTCTCCCTGTGCCACTCTCCCCGTGCAACTCTCTCTGTGCCACTCTCTCCGTGCCACTCTCTCTGTGCCACTCTCCCGTGCCACTCTCTTTGTGCCTCTCTCTCCGTGCCATTCTCCGTGCCACTCTCCCCGTGCCACTCTCCCCGTGCCACTCTCTCCTTACCACTCTTCTGTGCCACTCTCTCTGTGCCACTCTCTCTGTGCCACTCTCTATGTGCCACTCTCTCTGTGCCTCTCTCTCCGTGCCACTCTCTCTGTGACACTCTCTCCGTGCCACTGTCCCCGTGCCACTCTCTCTGTGCCACTCTCCCCGTGGCACTCTCTCTGTGCCACTCTCCCCGTGCCACTCTCCCGTGCCACTCTCTCTGTGCCACTCTCTCTGTGCCACTCTCCGTGCCACTCTCTCTGTGCCACTCTCTCTGTGCCACTCTCCCGTGTCACTCTCTCTGTGCCACTCTCTCTGTGCCTCTCCCGTGGCACTCTCTCTGTGCCACTCTCTCTGTGCCACTCTCTCCGTGCCACTCTCCCGTGCCACTCTCTTTGTGCCTCTCTCTCCGTGCCACTCTCCGTGCCACTCTCCCGTGCCACTCTCTCCGTGCCACTCTCTCCCGTGCCACTCTCTATGTGCCACGTGCCACTCTCTCAGTGCCATTCTCTCTGTGCCACTCTCTCTGTGCCACTCTCCCCGTGCCACTCTCCCCGTGCCACTCTCTCTGTGCCACTCTTTCCGTGCCACTCTCTCTGTGCCTCTCTCTCTGTGCCACTCTCTCCGTGCCACTCTCTCTGTGCCACTCTCCCGTGGCACTCTCTCTGTGCCACTCTCCCGTGCCACTCTCCCGTGCCACTCTCTCTGTGCCACTCTCTCTGTGCCACTCTCTCTGTGCCACTCTCCCCGTGCCACTCTCTCTGTGCCACTCTCTCTGTGCCACTCTCCCGTGCCACTCTCTCCACCACTCTCTCTGTGCCACTCTCCCCGTGGCACTCTCTCTGTGCCACTCTCTCTGTGCCACTCTCTCCGTGCCACTCTCTCTGTGCCACTCTCCCCGTGCCACTCTCTCTGTGCCACTCTCCCCGTGCCACTCTCTCTGTGCCACTCTCTGTGCCACTCTCTCTGTGCCACTCTCTCTGTGCCACTCTCCCGTGCCACTGTCTGTGCCACTCTCCCGTGCCACTCTCCCCGTGCCACTCTCTCCGTGCTACTCTCTGTGCCACTCTCTCTGTGCCACTCTCTCTGTGCCACTCTCTCTGTGCCACTCTCTCTGTGCCACTGTCTGTGCCACTCTCCCGTGCCACTCTCCCCGTGCCAGGCTCTCCGTGCCACTCTGTGCATGATGCTGAATGCGACCTCTGCTTCTTCTCTTTTCAGGAGTCGGTGCAGCTGGGAGGCCGGGGACTGTGGGGGGCAGCTGTTGGGTGTGGCCCACGGGGGGCGACGGTGCCGGGTGGGGGAAGTGGAAGGGAGGTGGGGCGAGAGGGTGGATGGGGACCACGACACGCTGGATGTGAACCCCCCACGTTCCTTTAAACTCAAATAAACTCCGACGCTTCAAAGCGCCCGCATGAATGTCAGCGCGGAGCAAAGCGCCGCGAAGGAGGAGGCACGAGTCGAGCCGCAGCGTGACGGGGGCAGCTGCGGTCACGGTGGCGGGACAGCTGCCTTCTCAGGGGTCGGGGGGGGTGCCGATGAAGGAACAGCGGCGTGCCCCGCCGGGACCACGGGGTGGACAGCACGCGGAACGGAACCCGGAGCACCTAGAGACGACCTCCCCACCAACCCCTCCCACCAATCCCTCCCCTCCTTTCCAGGAGCGAAGGGGACAGCACGCAAACTGCACAGATAGGTCAAGGGCACGGACAACCTTGCTGCTGTACTGTATTTCCGTGCGCTCCCACCGTTCGCGACCATCTCCGGCCGAATCCAGCAACCCTACCTCCAGACCCACTGGGTTACAGGCACGGTCGTCCACTCACCGTTTCCAGGCCGAGGCCGTGTCCGATCGTATTAAGTGCATCAACGGAGTTTCCCTGGCAAATGCCCTCTTAGATGGGGGCGACACTGTGGGTGACACTGCTGGTGGCACAATGACGGCGGTGACGCTGTGGGCGACGCAGCGACGTCATGTCCTCGCCACGTACCGACTGAGACGTCACACGCAACGACCGTGTCAGTAATCCCGCACCCTGGCCCTGCTTGGCCCCAAACCAGATTCGGACGTTGCTTTGTGAGGCCAGCGGCGTGTCATCATCACGGTTCGGCTCAGCCGGACCGTTGGAGCG
>MU249740.1:0-152500 GCA_018977245.1 Lethenteron camtschaticum | reverse complement strand
CCAGGTATTCATTTGAGGCCGAGTCGACCTAGGGAGGCCCAGGACCGGTTCAAGTATTCGTCACTGTTATTGGTCGTGAGCGGGAATCGAACTTGGGACGCCGGTTCGTGGCGCAGTGCGCCAACCACGATACTACTGCTGCCATCATTATCACCACAAACACCACCATCATCATCATCACCACCACCATCATCATCACCACAAACACCACCACCATCATCATCACCACCACCATCATCATCACCACAAACACCACCACCACCACCATCATCATCACCACCACCATTATTATCATCATCATCACCACACCACCATTACCATCACCACCACACCACCACCATCACCACCACCGACACCACCCCCATCATCACCATCATCACCACCACCATCACCACCAACATCACCACCAACACCACCACCATCATCACCACCACCACCACCATCATCACCACCATTATCATCACCACCGACCCACCATCATCACCACCACCATCATCACCACCGACACCACCACCATTATCACCACCCACACCACCATCACCACCACCGACACCACCATCATCACCGACACCACCACCACCATCACACCACCACTGACACCACCGACACCACCACCACCGACACCATCACCACCACCATCATCACCACCGACACCACCACACCGCCATGATCACCACCACACCACCACCATCATCACCACCGCTAATTGGTAAACAGCGCGAGAGGCAAACCACGTGGCGGGTGGGGGTGGGGGAAGCCCCCCTGCCTCTCCTTCCCTCCCCCCGCAGTCACAACGTGTTGTTTGTAAGTGGCTTCACAAACACCCCACCCACACTGCTGCCCCATTTGTACTGCCCCCACCAGATTGCTGCCCCCTCTGTACTGCCCCCGCCCCTGCTGCCCCCCCCCACACTGCTGCCCTCCTCAGCACTGCCCCCCACACTGCTGCCCCCCCCCACACACTGCGCCCCCCCCCACACTGCGCCCCTCTGTACTGCCCCCCTCACACTGCTGCCCCTCTGTACTGCCCCCCCCCCTACTACTGCCCTTTGCCCATCACCGTCACGAGTCGAGGCAGAGCTGAGCTCCGTGTCACCCAGCACCGGTTCAAGCGAGAACCGGTTTCGGCTTTCTGGGTCTCATCATCATCACTAATCTAGCCAGCTGCATCTCTCTGTCTGGCAAGTCTGACTCTACTGCTGATGAGACCCAGAACAGTCGAAACCTCGTGTTAAACACTTGCCGCCGCGTTACTAATTGTGTTGGCAAGCGCGCTCCATCCCACACGCGATGGGAACCCACGGCTCAACGCAACTCGCACTCCGTGTGGGTCACTTAAGAGCGCAGTTAAGTGGCGTGGGGCGTGAATTGTCATCAGCCGTGCTCTATCCACTGCTGGATGAAAGCCTCCAAAAGCCGTCTCCCACAGTCCACGCGAGCTGTCTTGTTTTACTGCTCCATCTCCACAGTGTTTTGTGCTCTCGGACGCGTAACAAATAGAATAGTAACAATCACAACGATCGTCAGTCATCAGCAGTGATCATCAATCTTCGGTGAAAACAACTTAGCACCTGCACACGAGCTACATTCCATCGCTCCATCTCCTGTCGGGGGCGTTCCGTTCCTTGGTTTGCCGCTCCGCGATGATTCTCCACCGCGAGCACGTGAGTGCTGCCTTCGTGCCGGCACGGTGCGGAAAACTGGAGTCATCATTTTCCGACCGAAAAGTCCGGAAACTGGGCAGTGAGCGAGCGGAAGCTGAAGCTTTCCGGCTCGTGTCCGCCTGCCCAGACTGGGTGGTGGAGGAGCGGTGGCGCAACGGTTAGCGCGCCGCGCTCACGAATACCGGTCACCCGAATTCGATTCCCCGCTCACGGCCACCCCAACACCGGTGACGATCGACTGAACAAGTCCTGCACCTCTCCCCATCCCCCCCCCCCAATCCGCGGCCGCCTAGGTCCACTCGGCCTCAAATGAGAAGCTGGTGCGGTGCGTCAAACATCGACGCTGGGGAGGCAAAGGCGGCCGGGCGTGGTGCTGGCAAACCCCACCCCTCGTGGGCCACGGTGCCGGCCTTCACGACAGCGCTTGCAGCACGCGCCTGTCAAGGCGATACGGGGTGGGGGCGTCTTTGTGCGTGCGTGCGCCTGCTGTGTAAAGTCTGTGGCTAATTAATGCATTAATGCCACCGCCGTTGACTCTATCAACAATCCGGATTGCTGCAATTCTCGCTCACGGCTAACATCAGTGGCGAATATGCCAATGGGTTTTTGCGGGGCTTCCTCTAAGTCGACACAGCCCTAAATGACCCCCAGGTGCAGTGTGTCTTCATCCACACCCCCTGGGGAGACAAATGCGGCCGGCCGGGGTGGTGTTAGCCACCTCCATGCACCGCGTGTGCCGTGCTGCTCTTCATTGCGTGCTCGCTCGCAGCACTTGCGCCTACAGCCTGAGGGCGACGCCGGCGGTACGGGGGGGGGGTGTCCTTGTTTTGGTGATGGTGGCGGTGATCATGCGATCCAGCCCGGGGTTGGTGGATCACACAGAGATTTTGTGAAACTCAAAAGCCCCTTGGTGTGTGTGTGAGGTGGTGGCAATATACAGGTGGCAGTACAGTAAGTGGGTTCACGAACCCGTCGATGTAGCGGAACTTCAAGTGTCTCCCCCCTCGTGAGCAGCGGCGGTGGCGCGGGGAGTTCTCCGGTGTCTTCTCTGAACCTGAACCAAACTCTCAGTGCTGACGAGATTCAAGGCCAAACATCTCCGTGTGTCAGGACCCTCCTGCTGGGAGCGAGTCTAGAGACTCGGCGAGGTGTTCCTGTCTTAAGAGACACGCAGACTCACGCAGACACCCAGAGTCTGACACAGTGACCTACAGACTCATATAGAGATCCATGGATTTAAATAGACCCACAGACACGTAGCGACCCATGGGTTATATAGATGCACACAGACTCCCATAGTGACACCTGGATTACATATCAACCAATGGATTTCCACAGACCCATAGACTCACATCGAGATCCATAGCCTCACATACTAACCCATGGATTTATATAGAGACCCATGCATTTCCATAGACATGGATTTAGATATCGACTCATTGGCCCACACGGAGATGGAAGGATTGCAAAGAAACCGATAGAATTGAAGATATCTAAATTTACATAGAGACCCGATGACTCACACAGAGACCCACAGACCTCGCACGAAGATAAACTCTGAGTCATGAATTAGGCGACTCATAGACTCACAAAGAGACGCGTAGACGTCCATAGAAACCGATGGGGGTTTACTTCGAGCCCCATTGGTGTACAACAGCGTGACGCGGAGGTTACGCAGACACGACACAAAGACTCGCATGGACTCACCACGAAGTCAAAAGAAAACCTCACGAATGGGATTCGTGGCCAAACAACCCCCGCGTCGCATCAGCCCCTCCTGGGGGCGAGTCAATGTGCGAAGCCCGCGACCACGACCCGCTTCGCGACTCTTTAGTTTACTCCTTGGCGGTTGTGGCGCCTCTCTCGTGGCTGCTGGTGAACTGGCAGATTGTGTATCGGCAAGGACAGGTTTCAAATGTTGGTGTCTCATCAGCAATTCTGCTGAAATCACGCGGCTGATGGGGAAGTGTGCGAAATTACGTTTAATTATTTGCTGCAGGGTAACAGATTCGCGAAGGAATCTCAATTGTCGGCTTACTGCGAGTCTCGGCACTCGTTGCCAAGGAGGGTGCTGCCACGAGTCTGCGATGCTGCCTCTCGAGGAAGAGAGAGAGGGGGAGGTGGGGGGGGGNCATCGGGATGAGTCGAACCCAGGGGACCCAGCTCAGGGGGTTCGGGCACGCGACGGCCTCTTCCCCGCTGCGTGCAGCGAGATCGCGGGAATTTCTCACGGGCCCGAAAATTTAGGGGGGGGGGAGGTTATCGGGTGAGCGGGGGACGAGCAACTGGGTTTGAACTCTGAGCACGTGGGGTGTGTGGAGGCCGGAGAGGAGACGAGTCCCTGGAGCTGTCGATCGGCGCTGGGGAACCGTGCGAGCAGGACCCACGGGTCGCCGGCAGAAGAGGCCTGCTGGGCTGATGGGATGTGTCAACGGAATACTAACGACTTGTGTGTCGCAGGTGGAGGCAGAATTGAGACATTGCCCGAGCACTCGACGCCTGAGTCGGAGAGGTTCGCACGGCGCCTGTGAAGTGGTGAGAGCGGAGAGCGTTGGCGAGTTAGAGTACTAGTGGCGAGTTAGTAGGCGAGTACTACTGGCTAGTTAGTAGGGCTAGTACTAGTGGCGAGTTAGTAGGGCTAGTACTACTGGCTAGTTAGTAGGACTAGTGGCTAGTTAGTAGGGATAGTACTAGTGGCTAGTTAGTAGGGCGAGTACTAGTGGCGAGTTAGTAGGACTAGTGGCTAGTTAGTAGGGCTAGTGGCTAGTTAGTAGGGCTAGTACTAGTGGCGAGTTAGTAGGGCTAGTACTACTGGCTAGTTAGTAGGGCTAGTACTAGTGGCTAGTTAGTAGGACTAGTGGCTAGTTAGTAGGGATAGTACTAGTGGCTAGTTAGTAGGGCTAGTACTAGTGGCTAGTTAGTAGGGCTAGTGGCTAGTTAGTAGGGCTAGTACTAGTGGCTAGTTAGTAGGGCTAGTGGCTAGTTAGTAGGGCTAGTACTAGTGGCTAGTTAGTAGGGCTAGTACTAGTGGCTAGTTAGTAGGGCTAGTACTAGTGGCTAGTTAGTACTAGTGGCTAGTTAGTACAGTACTAGTGGCGGTTAGAGGGCTAGTACTAGTGGCTAGTTGCAGTTTGGCTAGTTGTATAGTACTAGTGGCTGTTAGTTAGGGCTAGTACTATGGCTAGGGCTAGTGACTAGTTAGTAGGGCTAGTACTAGTGGCGAGTTAGTAGGGCTAGTACTAGGGCTAGTTTAGTAGGGCTAGTACTAGTGGCTGGTTAGTAGGGCGAGTACTAGGGCTAGTAGTAGGGCGAGTACTAGGGCTAGTAGTAGGGCGAGTACTACTGGCTAGTTAGTAGGGCGAGTACTAGGGCTAGTAGTAGGGCGAGTACTACTGGCTAGTTAGTAGGGCGAGTACTAGGGCGAGTAGTAGGGCGAGTACTAGTGGCTAGTTAGTAGGGCGAGTACTAGGGCTAGTAGTAGGGCGAGTACTAGTGGCTAGTAGTAGGGCGAGTACTACGGCTAGTAGTAGTGCGAGTACTAGTGATAGTTAGTAGGCGAGTACTAGGGCTAGTAGTAGGCGAGTACTAGTGGCTAGTTAGTGAAAGGGCGAGTACTAGTGGCTAGTGAGGGCCAGCTCGTCCCGTCTGTGACCTCTACCTGTGTATTTTTAACTCTCTGATGCCCCAAAACCTTTGACCCTCCTGCCCCCCCCCNTTGAAGCTTTGAACCCCCCACTCCCCCGCCCGCGCGACATCCCTATCGCCTCGCGCGTAACGAGGCCGCGCGTGCGACTCAATTCCTTAAGGAACTCTGAAGCGAGCAGTGGACCACGTTGTGCCCGCGGTACATTTGCGCCCAGGGATCGGGTGCCAGGAGTTGGTGATGGTGGGTTCAGCTCTTCCCCACCCTCCCCAGGCCCCACCCTCCNTCCCCCAGGCCCCACCCTCCTCCCCAGGCCCCCACCCTCCNTCCCCAGGCCCCACCCTCCCTCCCACAGGCCCCACCCTCCCTCCCCAGGCCCCCACCCTCCTCCCCAGGCCCCACCCTCCCTCCCACAGGCCCCACCATCCCTCCTACAGGCCCCCACCCTTCCACCCCTTCCCGGGTCCCTGCCCTTGTTTACAGCCCCGGCGTGAAGGGCGGACCCCGTCTCCGCCAATCACTGGCGGACCGCCCATCCCCACAGCCCGCCCCTCCCCCACAGCCCCGCCCCTCCCACAGCCACGGAACACAATTGCCTCGCGTCAAGGTGCAACGGAGCCTCTGGAGCTCTCTGGAGTCCCTTGCGGTTCCCAGAACCCACGAAGGTCTCTGGAGCCCCTTGGGGTCCTTGGGAGGTCTTGGAGCCCTTGGGGTCTCTGAATCCCAGACCTGAGAACTCTTGTAGGTCTCTGGAGATCCCAGACCTGAGAGCTCTTGTAGGTCTCTGGGATCCCACACCTCTTGTAGGTCTCTGGGATCCCAGACATGAGACCACTTGTAGGTCTCTGGGATCCCAGACCTCTTGTAGGTCTCTGGAGATCCCAGACCTCTTGTAGGTCTCTGGGGATCCCAGACATGAGACCACTTGTAGGTCTCTGGAGATCCCAGACCTCTTGTAGGTATCTGGGATCCCAGACATGAGACCACTTGTAGGTCTCTGGGATCCAGACCTTAGAGCTCTTGTAGGTCTCTGGAGATCCCAGACCTCTTGTAGGTCTCTGGAGATCCCAGACATGAGACCACTTGTAGGTCTCTGGAGATCCCAGACCTTAGAGCTCTTGTAGGTCTCTGGAGATCCCAGACCTCTTGTAGGTCTCTGGGATCCCAGATATGAGACCTCTTGTAGGTCTCTGGGGATCCCAGACCTCTTGTAGGTCTCTCGAGGTCCCATGACTCTTGTAGGTCTCTGGGGATCCCAGACCTGAGAGCTCTTGTAGGTCTCTGGGATCCCCGACCTTAGAGCTCTTGTCTCTGAAACCCCTGCAGGTTCCTGGAGGTCTCTGAAGCCCATGAAGGTCGCCGGAGGTCCTGGAGCTCCCTGAAGATCCCTAAAGCCCATTCGAGCCACTTGAGATCCTGGAGGCTGTCAAGGTACCTGAATAATTATTGAACCTCCTGAGGTCTGTGGAGCCCATGGACGTTCCGTTGAGGTCCCTGAAGCCCCTTGAACCCCTGGGAAGCGTGGCACAGCCGGGGATTAATGGACCCCTCCCCATCCACCAGCCCCTCTGGGAGGTCCGTCTCGGATCACGGGAAGAGCCCGAGTGACCCCTGGTGGACAGAGACGGGAGCGGTCGGAGTGACCAGGTTTCTCAGTGGGAACTGCTCGCTCACCATCCACCACCCGTGGGCTATCCACTGCTGGATAAAGTACTTTTGCATTAACACCATCATCACCCATGGTCTATCCACTGCTTAAGCAGTTTAACATTACTACCATCATCCGTGGTCTATAACTGCTGGATGAAGTCCTTTAGCATTACAACCACGACGGTCAACGACAGCGGTTAAACACCGGTCAACCACTGCGGTCCCCCACGAGGGTCAACCACTGCAGTCCACCACGAGGGTCAATCATGGAGGTCAACCACGGCAGAGAGAGACGGGAGAGTGCATCGCCCAACGCGTTCCTCAGTAACCCACCGTGTTAAAAACGGCGACGTTTCGGAAAATGGCCCTTCGTGATGGCACATGGAGGCGGAGTGGAGACACGGGCGTGGATACCGGCTGGGGACCACGCGAGACGCCGCACACACCACGGGGGCGCCAACGCACTGCCAGCAAATAATAGTTTTAATTGCGAGGACGCGCGGACAGCTATAATTTACAAAGTTGTGCACTTGAAATACATTCAGTCGACCTCCGCGCGAACGCCGAGCTCGGAAATGTTCGACCTCGTGACGAAAATTTGGAACCTAGGCGAGAAGCGTGCCGGGCCCGGCGGCCAAGCCGCACGGCCCCGGGCCCGGAGGGTCCCTCACGATCCGTCGCGTGGCGCCGTGGGCTACGTGGCGACGGGGTCTCAAGTCAGACGGCCGGGGGTCGTAGCGAGATCGTGACTCGTGTCGCTCGCGTAAGAGCCAATCGGCTGTCAGGGAAGACCCCCCCCCTTTCCCCCGTGCAGTATGGCCGGCGTGACACCATCACTCCGTGTGTGCACTGCTATTGTTGTTGTTGTCACAGGAGAAGCCCTCTTCACGAGCTCCTGTTAACGACGAATCGCTTAACGACAGCCTCGAGAGAGCCAAATGTGTTCGACCATTCCCCTATTAACGACGGGCTGTTGTAGGTACGGTCAATATTAATGAATGCGTTGATTAACCATGTTTCTTTGAATGTGTTTATATTGTTACATTTTTACGTAAAACTTTCGTGACTGCAGGAATTCATATTCTTTGGTTCTTTTGGTAAAGTCACGTAGGTAGAAAAAAATTAGAAAATGTGATAAAAATAAATAGAATTGATTTTATTCACTTATTTAATTATATCTACTTTACCGAAAAAAAAAACAAAGAATATGATATTGTTGTTAGATCTTTATATTAATATCCATTGTTTAAATATTATAAAGTAAGTTTTTTGGGTGATTAAAGGTAACTTTCGATGCTATGGAACGAATGAAACCTCTCACGTGCATTTCCTAGACGAACTTAACGACCAAATCCCTTAGCGAGCGGTTTCGTCGCACCAATGAGCGTCGAGAGTTCCGCTGCATTAATGTGGTTGTTGCCAATGACTTTTGTGATTAATTATGAAATGCAATTACCGGTTACGATGGGGTCACGGCCGGTCCTCGTAAACTCCATGACGTCTACAACGTCCGTAACTTATCATATTCGCCCGGAGCTACGACAAATCTCAACTCCGACAAAACTTACGACATTGCTACGCCGCCGTGTACCAACTCTTTCCTTGTCCCTGCCGAGGTATCCTCTCACCCACGCCTCACCTTCTTACCAATTCCAGCGAAGCTAGCTTATGAATATGGAAATGTAGGGGATCTTTAAATAGTCAGATATACGCGAGCCGGCACCGCTGAGATGCTGGGATCCGGTCCGGGTTTCCGTTGCACAGCCACAGTGGATACATCGTGTGTTGATGGGCTCAGCCTGGTCAGCAATGACTTGCATAGATTCACATAGGATCCATAGACTTGCATAGAGACCCGTAGACTCACACGTTGACCGAGTTGTCATTAAAAAGGCTGCTCAAGCGTTGTGAGTTGATGGTCTTGGCCCGCTCACCATTGGCTGGAAACAATAACTATGATAATTGTATGCAGTTCGATTTTTCACTCAAGTTGGTTAAATTCCAGATCTGAAAATCATAACTAAAACATCGGTTCGATCACTTGAAACGGGCTACACTCTCCCGAGTCAAACACTACACGGCCTGACTGCAGCAGCGCGCACGAGCGTCGCGCTGCAGGGCGGGGGAGAGCGCTGCCCCCCCCCCNAGAGGTCACCGCTTGACAGGATCTCGGATGTAGTTATGCAATGACCCCTTCCGCGGGCCGGTGGCAAGTAAGAGCCCGACGTCTCGTGACGCCCGAGAAGATCTGAAGTCACAAAAACTAAGATTGGAATCGCGTGCGGGTCCCACAAAGGGGACGGTGAATTCAAGTCTAAACTTGTTCCACAAACCCCCCCCCCNAACACCGTGGCTCTTCACCACCCAGCGCACCGTGCCACCCCCGCCCCCNGCCCACACTCCACCTTCCCCTCCATGCGAGTCGCTCTCCTAGGGGCTTGGCCAAGGGGTTCCGTAAAGGGGGCTCGCTGAGATGGCCCCCACAGAGAGGGGGCTGGAGCCAGTCTCAGCTGTGCCCATACCGGCGGTGGCGGTGGTGTGTCTGTATTGGCGGTGGCAGTGTCTGTAATGGTGGTGGTAGTGGTTTTCGCACCGGTGCTGTGGTGCGGTTGTCTGTAATGGTGGTGGCGGTAGTGGTGTTGGCACTGGTGGTGGTGTTGACACTGGTGGTGGTGTTGGCACTGGTGGTGGTGTTGGCGGCTCCACTCCAGTAGGCGTGGGTGTGCATCTCCGTGAGACGCGAGGTGGTTCGTGCAAATGCAAATGTCTCCTCTTGCCCCCAAACACGGAGAGAGACGCCGCAGAGGCCTACGAGGGGGGCAGGGGAATGCACACGTGTTGGCAGTTACACGTACGCACAGGTACACACACACGTACGCACAGGTACACACACACGCAAACACACACAAGTATACACACACGTGGGCCGGTTAAAGTATTCGTTACGAGTGTTGGCCGTGGCGGGAATCGAACCCGGTTAGCCGGGTCCGTAGTGCATTGCGCTAACCGCTGCACTACTGCTTCACACACACAAAGACAAAGATGCCCCGTATAGCCTTAACAGACTTTAGGGTTAAATGCTGTTAGCGAGCAAACATCCAATAACAACAACTGCCATTCGTCACTAAGTGGCGGTGACGTCACCACAGCGCTTGTGCCAGGCTATGTGCATGTTAAGGCCACGTGAATAATGCACCACATGTGCCCCTACTGTACCAACTTGCTGTGTTTTAGCCACCTGGCGCTCTGCTCGTTGTTGTGAGTGTCGCTCTTCTAACCTCAGTTGTTGTTGAGCCTCCTCCATAGAGGCCGATCTTGACATCGCTGGTAGCAGTCAGTGGCAAGTCCACTCAGCTCCACATCCTCCTGTACCACATCACTCCATCTCTTCTCTAGCCTGCGCCATGCCCATTTAGCCCCCTCTATCCGGCCGAACAAAAGCTGTTTAGGCATGCGGTGGCTGGGCATTCGGGCTACATGACCTAACCTCTACACACACGCACGTGCACCACCCCCTCACCTCAGCGATGCCCAGCTCATCCATGAGCTCACGATCCATCGATGCGTCCGGCTCACTTGCAAATAGCAGCGACAGCGGCACCTCGGCCGAGATCACCACGCGCACCTACACACGAACCCACGTGTACACACACGGACAAACAGAGACAAAGATCTCCCATATAGCCTTTAACAGACTGTTGGGGAAAGTGTTGTTAGCGAGCACCTATGAAGACCAGAACGGAGACGTGGAGGAGAGACCGTGGCATCGTACAGCACACGCTGTGCAAGTGGTGTAGCGGTGGTGTAGCGGTGTAGTGGTGGTGTAGTGGTGGTGTGGCGGTGGTGTGCGGTGGTGTAGTGGTGGTGTAGTGGTGGTGTAGTGGTTGGTGGTGTAGTGGTGGTGTAGTGGTGTGTAGTGGTGTAGAGGTGGTCTAGCGGTGGTGTCGTGATGGTGTAGTGGTGGTCTAGTGGTGGTGTAGCGGTGGTGTCGTGATGGTGTAGCGGTGGTGTAGCGGTGGTGTAGTGGTGGTGTCGTGGTGGTGTAGTGGTGGTGTAGTGGTGGTGTCGTGATGGTGTAGTGGTGGTGTAGCAGTGGTGTAGTGGTGGTGTAGCGGTGGTAGCGGTGGTGTAGTGGTGGTGTTGTGATGGTGTAGTGGCGTGTAGTGGTGGTGTAGTAGTGGTGTAGCGGTGGTGTAGTGGTGGTGTAGCGGTGGTGTGGCGGTGGTGTAGCGGTGGTGCTGTGGTGGTGCTGTGGTGGTGCTGCGGTGGTGTAGTGATGGTGTAGCGGTGGTGTGGCAGTGGTGTGGCGGTGGTGTAGCAGTGGTGTAGCAGTGGTGTAGCGGTGGTGTAGCGGTGGTGAAGCGGTAGTGTGGTGGTGGTGTGGCGGTGGTGTAGAGGTCTAGTGGTGGTGTAGCGGTGGTGCTGTGGTGGTGTAGTGGTGGTGCTGTGGTGGTGCTGTGGTGGTGTAGTGGTGGTGTAGCGGTGGTGTAGTAGTGGTGTAGTGGTGGTGTAGTGGTGGTGCTGTGGTGGGTAGTAGTGGTGTAGTGGTGGGTAGCCGTGTGTGGCGGTGGTGTGGCAGTGTAGTGGTGGTGTAGTGGTGGTGTAGTGGTGGTGTAGTGGTGTAGTGGTGGGGTAGTGGTGGGGTAGCCGTGGTGTGGCGGTGGTGTGGTGGTGTAGTGGTGGTGTAGTGGTGGTGTAGTGGTGTGTAGTGGTGTGTGGTGGTGTAGTGGTGTAGTGGTGGGGTAGCCGTGGTGTGCGGTGGTGTGGTGGTGTAGTGGTGGTGTAGTGGTGGTGCTGTGGTGGTGCTGTGGTGGTGTAGTGGTGGTGTAGTGGTGTAGTAGTGGTGTAGTGGTGGTGTAGTGGTGGTGCTGTGGTGGTGTAGTGGTGGTGGTGGTGGTGTAGTGGTGGTGTAGTGGTGTAGTGGTGGTGTAGCGGTGGTGTAGTGGTGTAGTGGTGGTGTAGTGGTGGTGTGGTGGTGCTGTGGTGGTGTAGTGGTGGTGTAGTGGTGGTGTGGTGGTGGTGTAGCGGTGGTGTAGCGGTGGTGTGGTGGTGGTGTAGTGGTGTAGTGGTGGTGTAGTGTGTAGTGGTGGTGTGGTGGTGTAGTGGTGGTGTAGTGGTGTGTCGTGATGGTGTAGCGGTGGTGTAGCGGTGGTGTAGTAGTGGTGTAGCGGTGGTGTGGCGGTGGTGTGGTGGTGTAGTGGTGGTGTAGTGGTGGTGTAGTGTGGTGTAGTGGTGCTGTGGTGGTGTAGTGGTGGTGTCGTGATGGTGTCGTGATGGTGTAGCGGTGGTGTAGCGGTGGTGTAGCGGTGGTGTCGTGGTGGTGTAGTGGTGGTGTAGTGGTGGTGTCGTGATGGTGTAGTGGTGGTGTAGCAGTGGCGTAGTGGTGGTGTAGCGGTGGTGTAGTGGTGGTGTAGTGGTGGTGTCGTGATGGTGTAGTGGTGGTGTGGCGGTGGTGTAGCGGTGGTGCTGTGGTGGTGTGCGGTGGTGTAGTGATGGTGTAGCGTGGTGTAGCGGTAGTGTGGTGTGGTGTGGCGGTGGTGTAGAGGTCTAGTGGTGTGTAGCGGTGGTGCTGTGGTGTGTAGTGGTGGTGTAGTGGTGGTGCTGTGGTGGTGCTGTGGTGGTGTAGTGGTGGTGTAGCGGTGGTGTAGTGGTGTAGTGGTGGTGTAGTGGTGGTGCTGTGGTGGTGTAGTGGTGTAGTGGTGGGTAGTGGTGGGGTAGCCGTGGTGTGGCGGTGGTGTGGCGGTGTAGTGGTGGTGTAGTGGTGGTGCTGTGGTGGTGCTGTGGTGTGTAGTGGTGGTGTGGTGGTGGTGTAGTGGTGGTGTGGCGGTGTAGTGGTGGTGTAGCGGTGGTCTAGTAGTGGTGTAGTGGTGGTGTAGTGGTGGTGCTGTGGTGGTGTAGTGGTGGGTAGTGGTGGGTAGCCGTGGTGTGGCGGTGGTGTGGTGGTGCTGTGGTGGTGTAGTGGTGTAGTGGCGGTGGTGTAGTGGTGGTGTAGCGGTGGTGTGGCGGTGGTGTAGTGGTGTAGTGGTGGTGTAGTGGTGGTGTGGCGTGGTGTAGTGGTGTAGTGTGGTGTAGTGGTGGTGTGGCGATGGTGCTGTGGTGGTGTAGTGGTGGTGTAGCGGTGGTGTAGCGGTGTGTGGTGGTGTTGGTGTGTAGTGGTGGTGTAGTGGTGGTGTGGCCGTGGTGCTGTGGTGGTGTAGTGGTGGTGTAGCGGTGGTGTAGTGGTGGTGTGGCGGTGGTTTGGTGTGTAGTGGTGGTGTAGTGGTGGTGTCGTGATGGTGTACGGTGGTGTAGCGGTGGTGGTGTAGTGGTGGTGTAGTGGTGGTGTAGTGGTGTAGCGGTGGTGTGGTGGTGTAGCGGTGGTGTAGTGGTGGTGTAGTGGTGGTGCTGTGGTGGTGTAGCGGTGGTGTAGCGGTGGTGTAGTGATGGTGTAGCGGTGGTGTAGCGGTGGTGTAGCGGTGGTGTGGCGGTGGTGTGGTGGTGTAGTGGTGGTGTAGCGGTGGTGTAGTGGTGGTGCTGTGGTGGTGTGGCGGTGGTGTAGCGGTGTGGTGGTGCTGTGGTGGTGTAGCGGTGGTGTAGTGGTGGTGTGGTGGTGGTGTAGTAGTGGTGTAGTGGTGGTGTAGCGGTGGTGTAGTGGTGTGTGGCCGTGGTGTGTGGTGTGTAGCGGTGGTGTAGTGGTGGTGTGGCCGTGGTGCTGTGGTGGTGTAGTGGTGGTGTAGCGGTGGTGTAGCGGTGGTGTGGCGGTGGTGTAGTGGTGTAGTGGTGGTGTAGTGGTGGTGTGTGGTGTAGTGGTGGTGTAGTGGTGGTGTGGCCGTGGTGTAGCGGTGGTGTAGTGGTGTGGCGGTGGTGTAGTGGTGTAGTGGTGGTGTGGTGGTGTAGTGGTGGTGTAGTGGTGGTGTAGTGGTGGTGTCGTGATGTGTAGTGGTGTGTAGTGGTGGTGTAGTGGCGGTGGTGTGGCGTGGTAGTGGTGGTGTAGTGTGGTGTCATGATGTGTAGTGGTGTGTAGCGGTGGTGTAGTGGTGGTGGTGGTGTGGTGGTGTGGTGGTGTNTGGTGGTGTAGTGGTGGTGTAGTGGTGGTGTAGTGGTGGTGNGTGTGTGGTGTAGTGGTGGTGTAGTGGTGGTGTCGTGATGTTGTAGTGGTGGTGTAGCAGTGGTGTAGTGGTGGTGTCGTGATGGTGTAGTGTGGTGTAGCGGTGGAGTGGCGGTGGTGTGGTGGTGTAGTGGTGGTGTAGTGGTGGTGTCGTGATGGTGTAGTGGTGGTGTAGTGGTGGTGCTGTGGTGGAGTAGTGGTGGTGTAGTGGTGGTGCTGTGGTGGTGCTGTGGTGGTGCTGTGGTGGTGCTGTGATGGTGTAGTGGTGGTGTAGCGGTGGTGTAGCGGTGGTGTGGTGGTGGTGTGGCAGTGGTGTACTGGTGGTGTAGCGGTGGTGTAGCGGTGGTGAAGCGGTAGTGTGGTGGTGGTGTGGCGGTGGTGTAGAGGTCTAGTGGTGGTGTAGCGGTGGTGCTGTGGTGGTGTAGTGGTGGTGTAGTGGTGGTGCTGTGGTGGTGCTGTGGTGGTGTAGTGGTGGTGTAGCAGTGGTGTAGTAGTGGTGTAGTGGTGGTGTAGTGGTGGTGCTGTGGTGGTGTAGTGGTGTAGTGGTGGGGTAGTGGTGGGGTAGCCGTGGTGTGGCGGTGTGTGGCGGTGTAGTGGTGGTGTAGTGGTGGTGTAGTGGTGGTGTAGTGGTGTAGTGGTGGGGTAGTGGTGGGGTAGCCGTGGTGTGGCGGTGGTGTGGCGGTGTAGTGGTGGTGTAGTGGTGGTGTAGTGGTGGTGTGGTGGTGTAGTGTGGTGTAGTGGTGGTGCTGTGGTGGTGCTGTGGTGGTGTAGTGGTGGTGTAGCGNTGGTGTAGTGGTGGTGTAGCGNTGGTGTAGCTGGGTGGTGGTGCTGTGGTGGTGTAGTGGTGGTGTAGTGGTGGTGTAGTGGTGTAGTGGTGGTGTAGCGGTGGTGTAGTGGTGGTGTGGTGGTGCTGTGGTGGTGTAGCGGTGGTGTAGTGGTGGTGTGGCCGTGGTGCTGTGGTGGTGTAGTGGTGGTGTAGCGGTGGTGTAGCGGTGGTGTGGCGGTGGTGTAGTGGTGTAGTGGTGGTGTAGTGGTGGTGTGGCGGTGGTGTAGTGGTGGTGTAGTGGTGGTGTGGTGGTGCTGTGGTGGTGTAGTGGTGGTGTAGCGGTGGTGTAGCGGTGGTGTGGCGGTGGTGTAGTGGTGTAGCGGTGGTGTAGTGGTGTGTGGTGGTGGTGTAGTGGTGGCGTAGTGGTGGTGTAGTGGTGGTGGTGTAGTGGCGGTGGTGTGGCGTGTAGTGGTGGTGTAGTGGTGGTGTGTGGTGTAGTGGTGGTGTAGCGTGGTGTAGTGGTGGTGTCGTGATGGTGTAGTGGTGGTGTAGCGGTGGTGTAGTGGTGGTGTGGTGGTGTAGTGGTGGTGTAGTGGTGGTGTAGCGGTGTGTGGTGGTGTAGTGGTGGTGTAGTGGTGGTGTCGTGATGGTGTAGTGGTGGTGTAGCAGTGGTGTAGTGGTGGTGTCGTGGTGTAGTGGTGGTGTAGTGGTGGTGTAGTGGCGGTGGTGTGGTGGTGTAGTGGTGGTGTAGTGGTGGTGTAGTGGTGGTGCTGTGGTGGTAGTGGTGGTGTAGTGGTGGTGCTGTGGTGGTGCTGTGGTGGTGCTGTGATGGTGTGGTGGTGGTGTGGCGGTGGTGTACTGGTGGTGTAGCAGTGGTGAAGCGGTAGTGTGGTGGTGTGTGGCGGTGGTGTAGAGGTCTAGTGGTGGTGTAGCGGTGGTGCTGTGGTGGAGTAGTGGTGGTGTAGTGGTGGTCCTGTGGTGGTGTAGTGGTGGTGTGGTGGTGTAGTGGTGGTGTAGTGGTGGTGTAGTGGTTGTGGTGGTGTAGTGGTGGTGTAGTGGTGGTAGCCGTGGTGTGGCGGTGGTGTGGCGGTGGTGTGGCGNTGGTGTGGTGATGGTGTGGTGGTGTAGCGGTGGTGTAGCGGTGTGTAGTGGTGGTGTGGCGGTGGTGTGGCGTGTAGTAGTGGTGTAGTGGTGGTGCTGTGGTGGTGCTGTGGTGGTGTAGTGGTGGTGTAGTGGTGTAGTGGTGTAGTGGTGGTGTAGCGGTGGTGTAGCGGTGGTGTGGCGGTGGTGTAGTGGTGTAGTGGTGGTGTGCGGTGGTGTAGTGGTGGTGTAGCAGTGGTGTAGTGGTGGTGTGGCGGTGGTGTGGTGGTGTAGCGGTGGTGTAGTGGTGGTGTGGTGGTGTAGTGGTGTAGCGGTGGTGTAGTGGTGGTGTGGCGGTGGTGTGGTGGTGTAGTGGTGGTGTGGCGGTGTGTGGTGGTGTAGTGGTGGTGTAGTGGTGGTGTAGCGGTGGTGTAGTGGTGGTGTAGCGGTGGTGGTGTGGTGTGTAGTGGTGGTGTAGCGGTGGTGGTGTAGCGGTGGTGTAGTGGTGGTGTAGCGATGGTGTAGCGGTGGTGTAGTGGTGGTGTAGGAGACCTTGGCGTCGTACAGCGTGTCCACAAGGGTGATGAATCGCCGCGCCTGCGTGCGCTGCGCCAGCGCGAGTCGCGGGACGCGTCGCACGAACACCGTGCGGAAGTGGCGACACAGCTCCAGGTAATCGCTCGCTCCCAGGGCTGAGACGGGGACACACGCCAAGGCACTCACCACTCGCTCGCTCACTCACACTCACTCGCTCGCTCGCTCACTCACTCACACTCACTCGCTCACTCACACTCACTCGCTCACTCACACTCACTCGCTCACTCACACTCACTCGCTCACTCACACTCACTCGCTCGCTCACTCACACTCACTCACACTCACTCACCACTCGCTCACTCACCCTCACCACTCGCTCGCTCACCACTCGCTCGCTCACTCACTCACTCAAGGGGCACTTACCACTCACTCACCCACTCACTCACTCACAGGGCACTCACCGCTCACTCACCACTCACTCACCACTCACAGGGCACTCACCACTTGCTCGCTCACTCACCCACTCACCCACTCACTCACAGGGCACTCACCACTCACCACTCACTTACCACTCACTCACAGGGCACTCACCACTCAGTCACTCACTCACCACTCACTCACCCACACTCACCACTCACACCACTCACCACCACTCACTCACCACTCACTCACCACTCACTCACCACTCACTCACCACTCACTCACTCACAGGGCACTCACCACTCACTCACAGGGCACTCACCACTCACTCACCACTCACTCACAGGGCACTCACCACTCACTCACCACTCACTCACCACTCACTCACTCACTCACAGGGCACTCACCACTCACTCACCACTCACAGGGCACTCACCACTCACCCACCACTCACCCACCACTCACTCACAGGGCACTCACCACTCACTCACTCACAGGGCACTCACCACTCACTCACCACTCACTCACTCACTCACAGGGCACTCACCACTCACTCACAGGGCACTCACCACTCACAGGGCACTCACCACTCACAGGGCACTCACCACTCACAGGGCACTCACCACTCACAGGGCACTCACCACTCGGTCAATCAATCACGGGGCACTCACCACTCACTCACCACTCACAGGGCACTCACCACTCACTCACCACTCACTCACCACTCGGTCAATCAATCACGGGGCACTCACCACTCACTCACAGGGCACTCACCGCTCACCACTCACCCACTCACAGGGCACTCACCACTCACTCACTCACTCACCACTCACAGGGCACTCACCACTCACTCACCACTCACCCACCACTCGGTCAATCAATCACGGGGCACTCACCACTCACTCACAGGGCACTCACCGCTCACCACTCACTCACCACTCACAGGGCACTCACCACTCACTCACTCACCACTCACAGGCCACTCAACACTTGCTCACTCGCTCGCTCACTCACCACTCGGTCAATCAATCACAGGGCACTCACCGCTCACTCACCGCTCACTCACCGCTCACTCACCGCTCACTCACCCGGTCGCACAGCTCGGAGAAGGTGCAGTCGGCAACGTCACCGCAAGCGCGTCTCAAGCGCAGCTCCCTGCCGCCCACGCGGAGGAGACGCGGACGCGGGACTGCACACGGCACGTCACGGCGAAACCACGTCAAATATCAATTTTTTTTGTGCAAAATTACGTCACGTGCCCACGCAAATCAGAATAAATCACAGGGAAATCATGAAGATCATGTCAATCATGGCGCACGGCACAAGACACTCCGGCATAATCCCGGCACGACAGAGAGGTCACGGCACGAGGCGCACGCCGCGGCCGTGCATCGCAGTGGCAAAGGCGGGATTGCATGGGGGCGGCGCTCACTGTCGTTCTGCGAGTAGGCGAGCTCGTCGAACAGCGAGTCCAGCCGCTCGTCCGCGTCCGCGTCGCCCGTCCTGCGCGTGGCGAGAGACGCGGCGGTCAGCACGCGGGCGGTGACCGGAGCCGACACGGGCTCCCTTCCAACCCAATACCGGTGAACTGCCGGACGCGTTTATTTGGAAAGCTCGTATAAACGTGGAACACACCGCACGCCGTGCCGTGCGGTGTGCTGCGGCTGGAGGCCTCACAGGAAGTAGAGCTTCCCGGTGGCAGGCTGCCCGTGCTGGCGGTAGTCGATGCCCGAGTCCAGCTGTATGCGCTCACAGTGAGCCTGCGCACGCGCACACAGACATCCCCCGTGTAGCCTCTGACAGGCTTCTTGAGGCAAATGTTGTTCGCGAGCAGCACCTCTGAAGGCCGGGCACGGCGTACGAGGGTGGTGTGGCCAGGGCCACAGCCGGCCGCCTTTGTCCATGTTTATACACGCACACAGTGCCGGGTATTAATTTAAGGCCGATTCAAACTAGGGGAGGCCCAGGACAGGTTAATTTACTCATCACCGAGGTTAACCGGAGAGCAGTGCGCTAACCACTGTGCCACTGCTCCCCACCACAAACATTGAGCCTGCACACACAACGCACATACAGCCCATGTCAGAGAGTTCACCGAGTCACCCTGTGGAGTTGACCGAGTCACCCTCTGGAGTTGACCGCATCAGAGTCTCTCGGCACGCAGGAGGCCGGCGCTGCCCCTCACCTTGAGGACGCCGATGAAGGGGAGGAAGTTGACCCTCTGCAGGCCGTGCTTGTACAGGTCTGGGACAAACACACGGCGCCAGCTCCAGCAACCACTCCGGGCCGGTGGGACCCCCACCACCACCACCGCTCTCCCACCACCACCACCACTACCACTCTTCCACCACCACCACCACCGCTCTCCCCACCACCACCACCACCATCGCTCTCCACCACCACCACCGCTCTCACCACCACCACCACCGCTCTCCCACCACCACCACCACCACCGCTTTCCCCACTACCACCGCCTCTCTCCACCACCACCACTACCGCTCTCCCCACCACCAACCACCACCGCTCTCCCCACCACCACCACCACCGCTCTCCCCACCACCAACCACCAGCACCAGCACCACCACCACCGCTCTCCCACCACCACCACCACCACCGCTCTCCCACCACCACCGCCACCGCTCTCCCACCACCACTACCACCGCTCTCCCCACCACCACCACCACCAGCACCACCACTGCTCTCCCCACCACCACCACCACCGCCGCTCTCCCCACTACCGAGTAAATCAGCGAGTGCTGGATCATCCGTCGACCTGACCGTCGATTTACCCCGACCTCTATCCGGTGGTTGAGTGAGGTGGGAGCCGGGTGCTCCACCCCAGTTCTGAGAGCACCAGCAGCAGGAGGAGGATTCCAGCTGTTGCCGAATCTGTACTGCGCGTAGCAGCAGTGATAAGTGCTCGGAGTGAGAGAGGCCTTGGTACGGAGAATAAAAGCAGACTTCTCCATAGCCAGATGAGTGACACCGCCGCTCCACGGCAAGCTCAAAAGAGATTACTGTGCCAAGCCGAGTCGTGGTTTATCTGTTGATAAGACTATCAAAGCATCAGACGATTCAGGAGGAGCTGTGGATTGGCCAGCCCTACGTGGTTATGGTCATCGCTGAATGCGCGCAGAGGTTGTTATGGAGTACGATGCCACGAAGGGCGCCGTCATCTGCCAAGGAAGTGGCTCCCATTGTGAGTGGGAGACGAGTTGGTAATGTATGTATAATTTATTTCGCATCGTACGTAGCCAACTGTGCTAATCGGAGGTGTGGGGGAAGGACAACAAACTAAACACAAAAAGCAGTTCGAAAGAAATTAGTTTTCAACATAGATCATTTAAAGTGCATAGCTCCAGTGGCTTCCTAATATCTGCAGGGAAGAGAGTTACAGACGGCCGTTGAAGCTCATCTGAAAGCACGCGATGCAGTGACCGTCTTTGTTCGATGATAACAAGGCGGAGGAGGAGTAACGTTGGGAGACGACGCAGAGATCTTGCGGAAGGCCAGAGCAAACGGTGAAGGTACCAGCCTGGCCACTGTCTACTGCCACGTCTATAGACCTATCAGTTGTTAGGAAGCTGAAGTTCAGGCTTGCAGATTAGAGATGTTATTGTTGTGCCAAGCAGATGAATGCTTTTATCACAGTAATTACCAACATGTATAAAAGCACACGATGTTTCACGGGCACAAGCGACTGTAACCCTGTGGCGCGGAGCCGAGCTCGGTGTCGCTCAAAAACCGAGCGAGAGAGGTGCGGCCTTCAGGAGAGAGGTGGGGCCTTCAAGAGAGGTGGGGCCTTCAAAAGAGAGGTGGGCCTTCAAGAGAGAGGTGGGGCCTTCAGGAGAGAGGTGGGGCCTTCAGGAGAGAGGTGGGGCNTTCAGGAGAGAGGTGGGGCCTTCAAGAGAGAGGTGGGGCATTTAAGAGAGAGGAGCGGCCTTCAGGAGAGAGGTGGGGCCTTCAAGAGACAGGTGGGCCTTTAAGAGAGAGGTGGGGCCTTCAAGAGAGGGGTGGGGACTTCAAGAGAGAGGTGGGGCCTTCAGGAGAGGGGTGGGGCTGTTAACAGAAGGGTGGGAGATTTAAATGTCAGCGTAGATTGAACGCTGCTGCTGCGAATGTGCGGCATGATGGCTGCGTTCCAAACACATTGGTGGTGGGGATGATAGTGGTGGGGATGATAGTGGTGGGGATGATAGTGGTGGTGGGGTGGTGCCGGTGGTAGTTGTAGCAGAGTGCTCGTGCGCTCGCGGCCGTGCCGGTGGGGTGTGCGCTACCGTCGGGCGGGCGGTTGGAGGTGGCCACCATCACCACGCCGAGGCGGAACAGGTTCTCAAACAGCTGCTTCAGGATCATGGCGTCCGCAATGTCGGTCACCTGCAGCATAGTGGCAGCCACGTAAGTCTGTGGGTCTCTGTGTGAGACTACGGGTCTCTGTGCGAGTCCCTGGGTCTGTGTGAGTCTACGGGTCTCTGTGTGAGACTATGGGTCTCTGTGCGAGTCCGTGGGCCTGTGTGAGTCCATTGGCCTCTGTGCGAGTCCGTGGGTCTTGGGTGAGACTGCAGGTCTCTGTGCGAGTCCTTGGGTCTCTGGGTGAGACTGCATGTTTCTGTGTGAGTCGTGGGTCTCTGTGAGCTTACGGGTGGTCTGTGCGAGTCTGGAAATATATGAAAAAGCAAGAAGTAGCTTGCAGGAGTATGAGGAGTCAGGAGAAGTGAGGAGGAGCGTGGAGACGCTGCAAGGAGGAGCAATGAAGGGGTGAGGAGAAGGAGGGGCACCTGAAACTCGTCGAAGCACAGCAGGTGCGTGTCTTGGCTGATGAGCGCGCCACGGGCGCAATGGGGTCGTACGCAGTCGCCATGCGGCCCACGCGCCGAACTGGCAGAGTGCGCTTCAGCCGGTGTATCCCTGCAATGGGGTATGGGAGTGGGGGAGTGGGGGGTGGGGGGGGGGTAGGTGGCACGGGGAAACCGGGGGAGGCACAGGGACGCGGGGGACATGGGTAAAGTACACAACAGAAATAGCATTTGCTGCCCTGCCCTCGACTGCTCACAACTCCGACAGGGCCTGCATCACTGTACGTAGCGATTGCCCTTCCATATACTTACTCTGTACCTACACACATGCGGGCAAGTGGAGAGGGGAACCCGGGAGCGTGCAGGCGAGCGGGGAGAATTCAGGGAGCGTGTGGGTGAGTGGGGAAAGTGCAGGGAGCGTGTGGGCGAGCGGGGGCGGAGGTGCATGGGGAGCGCGTGGGCGAGCGGGGAGCTCACGGCTGTGGATGTCGAGCATGAACGAGTGGAAGTGGACGCGGCACTTCCTCTCCACCTCCACGTGCGAGAAGAAGAGGTCCATGAGCATCGTCTTGCCCGTGCCTGCCACCACGCAGCACACGCAGCACACGCATCGCAAGCTCGGCACGGCCCAAGCATGGCTCAATTGTGCAGTGGAAAAAGGGAATTCTTTTGCCTTCACACAATCGGGAACCCAGCTAACGGTGTGGTGCTGTGCGGTGGGGTGCAGTATGGAACAGCCCGGTGTGGTGCGAGGGGAACCCACCGACGTCACCGTGAATGTAAATCCCTTTCACGGGCGGAGTTGGAGCCGACATCAGCTGAGACAAACCCCCAAAGACAAACACAATCACACCCACAACTTGTTAGGGACAGTGAGCAAGTGCGCAGTGAGACNGTGTGTGCACACCTATGTGATGCTGTGTCACCTGTGTGACGTCGTCACAGGTGTGACACCTGTGTGACACCTGCGCCGACGCTACACGGCCCTGAGGACCGCCCCCACCCCACCCCACTACCTGTGCCCACATCCCCGGCTGTGGGGGACTGTACCCCCTCAGGGCGTCGTGCAGCCCCTGCAGCCGGCCCACCACCGCCCGCTGCTGCTCGTCGGCCCTCAGCTCCCCGCGCTCCACCAGCTCGGCGTAGGCGGCCACGGGCCCCCCCCGCGTGTGCACGCATGAGGCTGCAGCCCACGGCACGCACCACCCGGACACAACGCCATGAGTCCGCCACTCGGAAAGGAACATCAGCGTCATCGTCATAATAACAATACGTTACTATTTGTAAAGGCGCATTTCATCCGTAGATCCCACCAATGGAAAGCCAGGAAATAAAAAGAACCTACAGGGTAAACGGCCAGAACTAGGGGGGTAAAAGCCGTTTTCAAGACACGATTAAATAAATATATAACGACTCCGATTGTCTTATTAGCAAAGAAAAAGTTCCAAAGCTTGGGGCTGCATTGGCAAAAGCCGATCACCCCAGAAAATGAGCCTTGACCTCGAGTCCTTAGAAGGCGGTGATCCGATAGCCCTCAGGGAGCTCGTTGGAGAGTAAACACGGATCGGTTCCTGTAAACATTGCAGGGCGAACCCAGAGTTCCTTGTAGGTCAGCAGCAGCGTCTCACAGTCCACTCGGGACTTGACTGGTAGCCAGATATAATGACAAAAACGAGCAGGTGCGTGATGAGCTCCTGAAACGTGCTCGCTTCAAGGCTCTAGCAGCTGCATTCTCAACGAGCTGGAGTCTACCCAGCACCTTACTCGGAATTCCGAACATCATTGGCCGTGCTCAATCCACTGCTGGATGAACGTCTCCTGCCCAAGCCGCTGCCTCTCACGATCCCTGCCCTGGAACGATCCACACACATCAGTGGCCGCCTGCTCCACCGCCGTCTCCTCCACGGCGGTGGTGGTAACTCCTCTTGGACGCGTTCCCCGTCCCTGTGGCTGCTGCCATTCCGTTCTTAAGCCTCGACCATCGTCGTCCGCCACGCTCCCTTCGCGCCGTGACGCGTCCTGCCCAAGCCCCGCTCACCTCTCTCAAAACCCAGGGCTAAGGATGGGTTCGGGGTTCGTGTTAGGTTTGGGGAAAGGGGTTAAGGTTAGGCCAGGATGTTAAGGTGTAGTATGGGTGAGGGTCCGAGGGTTAATGTGCGGGTTTTAGGGGCCATGGTTCGGCATTGGGACCAGAAATAATATCTCCACAAGGGCCCCAGTGAGGGATAAGGGTGAATGTGAGGGCAGTTTAGGGGGTCGTGGTTAGTGTTCGGCACTTAAAGGGACCCGATGGGTTACCCCCCCCCCCCCAAGGGCATGAGCGAGGGCGTCTGGGGCCCCGTCCCCACCTGGTACACGGCAGGAGAGGAGTCGCAGGGCCCGCAGCCGCGTCCAGGGGGCCCCGGGGCCATGGCGACCCAAGGGGTCCCGGGGGGTCCCGGCGGGAGCCGAGGGGTCAGGGGTGGAACGCACAGGGGCCCGGTGCCGGCAAGGGCACGGGCGCCCATTACCGGAAGTGACGCGATCGCAGTGGGCGGAGTCGCGCGCGTCGTGGCCGGGGAGAGTTTAGGGAGAGATTAGAGAGAGTTTAGAGAGAGGGAGGGGAGAGATTAGAGAGAGTTTAGAGAGAGGGAGGGGAGAGATTGGGAGTGTTGGGAGATGGAGCGGGAGGTTAAGAGAGGGAAGAGTTAAGAAAGAGGGGAGCGCGCAGAGAGAGAGAGAGGGGGGAGAGGGCGCCACCTGGCGGCGTCTCCTCGTCACTTCCTCCCCCACCAGAACCCCCCGCTCCGTCAACATCCTCCTCGCCAGCAGGGCCCAGCACCACCATGGCCACCAAGCGCCGCCTCGCTCCCTTCCCCCTCCTCCTCCCCTTCCTCGTCTTCCCCGCGGGGCCTGGGGTCCCGGCGGGACGCCGCCGCACGCCTGGCTAGAGCCCGCGATGCGGGGGGGGGGAGGTCCCCTGTACCCCGTGTACCCCGTGGAGCCCCTGGGGCCCGCCCCGGGCGAGTCTCCGTGCGCGCCGCTGCTCGTGGAGTTCGCGAGGAGGAGCGCCGAGTTGGCGCTCTGCTCCGTGCGCCACGCGCGGCCCCTGCGCCTCTGCGGCAGCTGCGTCATCCAGCAGTGGAGCGCCAACCGGACCTACGGGCAGATCCTCACCACGGGGGGGGGGGGGGGGGCACGGGGTCTAAAGGGGTCCAGGGGAGACTGGAGGGGGACCCGGAAGGACGCGGGACTAAAGGGGCTCGCAGGGACACGGGACTAATGGGGGGGGGGGGGGATTAGAAGGGACCGCGAGGGAGAGCGGCGACTCAAGGGGATCGGGCGGGAAACAGGGGGCCACGGGGGAGGCGTGGGGGGGGGGGGGCACGGGGAGGCGGGGGGGGCACGGGGAGGCGTGGGGGGGCACGGGGAGGCGGGGGGGGGTCACGGGGAGGCGGGGGGGGGCACGGGGGAGGCGGGGGGGGCACGGGGAGGCGTGGGGGGGNCACGGGGAGGCGTGGGGGGGCACGGGGGAGGCGTGAGGGGCACGGGGGAGGCGTGGGCGGGGGGGGNGGGGGGGGGGGAGGCGTGGGGGGGGGGGGGGGGGGGGGGCACGGGTGAGGCGTGGGGGGGGNCACGTGGGAGGCGTGGGGGGGCCACGGACGGCCGCGTTGGCTTCGTGTGGCCAGGGCGAGAACTCGAGAGGAGGCTGTGCGCCTTAGGGGCTGTGCTCGGCAGCGCGACGGTGTCAAATCGCACAACATGTGTGAGAATTCCTCCAGTGGAATAATACAGATCGGGTTCCTCGCCCCCCGCCCTGCTGCTCACCGCCCGCCACCTCGCTCGGCCTCTCTCCCCGTCCCCTCCAGGTGCAGGGTGACAACGAGACGTGCGAGAGGAGCCTGCTGCGCTCGGACCGCCTGCAGCTCGTCTACCAGCAGCACTCCTTCTCGCAGGGCCTCTGGGACGCCGCCGCCTGCGAAGGTCGGGCCCGCCCAGAGAGCCCTCCCAGTGGACCCCCAGAGGACCCATCCAGAGAGCCCTCCCAGTGGACCCCCAGAGGGCCCGCCCAGTGGGCCCCCCAGAGGCCCGCCCCGTGGGCCCGCCCAGAGAGCCCTCCCAGTGGGCCCCCAGAGGGCCCGCCCAGAGAGCCCGCCCAGAGAGCCCTCCCAGTGGACCCCCAGAGGGCCCGCCCCGTGGGCCCGCCCAGAGAGCCNTCCCAGTGGGCCCCCCAGAGGGCCCGTCCAGTGGGGCCGCTCAAGAGGGTCGCCCCGGGTTCGGCTTCTTGCGAGCGCCGTCCCGGGTTTGACGCTGAATAAGAATTAATAGTAATTACATTTCTAGAGCGCTTTTCGTCAAGGGTCATAGAGCGCTGTACAGGACAGCAGCAGACACTCGGCATAAAACATAATATTTTATAAATCATTTACTATAATAACTAAACACTAATAAGCGGACGGTCCAGGTATCAGCGTCGTCTGTGTTTGGGTGGCGGCAGGGATCGGTTTGTTTCGAGATCTGGTGACTGGTTGGAACTTACGGGAGACTGCACAGGTTCGATAGTCGAGATGTGTTAGGGGCTTGGCCTCTACAGTGAAAAAGTGGCAACCCTGCCACTCAGTCAACCCATTACTCATTAATTTTCCAAGTCACTCATCAACTCACCTGCTCACTTAACCACCCACGCACTTGCTCACTCATCCACTCGCTCATTCACTCACCTGACTCAGTCGGTCATCAGCCGACTTGGGTCACCACCACCTTCGGGTTTGACGATGGGCGGTTTCACTCACCCACCGGCTCGCTCATTCACTCACCCACTCACTCGCTTATCCACCGACGAGGATCAACCAGCACCACCTCCGGGTTTGATGCTGGGACGGTCCGAGAATTGGCCTCGTCGTGTTCGGGTGACGTCGCCAGGAGGCGATTTGTACCGACATTTGCCACCGGTGAACTTTAAGACCGTTGCTTTCACAGTGACAGTGTTGACGGACTGAGGCAGGGTTCGCTCTGTGGAAAAGGTGGCAAACCTCAGTCATCGGTTGTAGCCATTAGAGGCCCTTGTGTTATAATTTATCGTCGATAAGACGACTCTTACGAAAAATCATCCCAGCTGCAGTCCCCATCTCCTAAGCAGTCCTGGCTATCCCTAGGTCAACTCGGCCATAAAAAGAGTACCTGGTGCATTGTAATCATAAGTGGCAAGACAAAGTGGGCAGGCATGGCTCTGGCCACACCACCACCCCTTGTGTGCCGTTGCCGGCCTTCAAGGTGCTTGCTAACAGCCTGTGTAGACTACACGGGGGATGTGTCTGCGTGGGATGTGTGTGCGTGGGATGTGTGTGTGTGTGGGCCACAGCCTGCCTGGTGAACGGAACGAATGGCACGCGGGAGGTGGCTTCGTGGATGATCAGCTTCATGCACCAGCTCAACGAGACGCGCACCTGCTTTCACGAGAACTCGCTGGTGAGGGCCACTCACCCCTCTCCACCACACCTACCATGGGAGTTCAGTTTTACCATGGAGGCCCAATTTTACCATGGGAGTCCAGTTTTACTATTAGGGGTTACATTTTACCACGGGGGTCCAGTTTTACCCTGGGAGTCCAATTTACCCACCACTCCACACAACACATGCAACCCCTCACTACTTATGAGGTTGTGTTAGTGCTGACTTCATGTTTCTACTTTGTTTCCTCATACTGGTGACACAGGTCAGTCACTGTGGCAAGTGAGGCTGTATCCTAGCCCTCTTTAGTTCTCACCTGGCTAGACAAACCCGAGACTTTAACCTCTTTGTGTGTGTCTCTGTCTGTCGCTCACCGCCACCGTTTCCGTGACCTCGTGCAGGTGCCGCGGTACGACCTGGGAGGCAACGTGAATTACTCGGCCGTGTGCAACAATTGCAGGACCGCGTACAACACCCTGGGGAGCATGTATGCCAAGCTGCAGAAGAACGGCAGCTTGTGCATTGACCTGGAGGACGCGGTACGGTGTGTGCACGTGTGTGTGTCGGGTTTGTTTGGGGAACGGTGGCGTAGCGGTCAGCGCGTTGCTCTACGAACCACGGCGACTCGAGTTCGATTCCCGCTCGCAGCCAACACCAGTGACAATGATCTGAACTGGTCCTGGGCCTCAAATGATTACCTGGTGCGGTGTGTGAACATCGCCACTGGTGAGACAAAGGTGGCAGGGTTGTGGAATAAACCACCCGCCCCCTCATGCCGTTCCAGCCTTCATAGGTGCTCACAAACAGCACTTGCGCCAACAGCAGTCTGCCGTTGGATACGGCACGGTGTGTGCACGTGCGCGTTAGTGGTATCTGTGTGCCGTCACATTGCCGCACCGTGCGCGTGATGCGCCATCGCACGCGCGTGATGCAGCTCCGTGCGCATCCGCACAGATGAACACTACGCGGCAGCTCTGGAGCGCGCGGTTCAAATGCGTGGAGTACTGCAGGGACACGCCCTCCGTGCTGGCCGTCTCCATCTTCATGTGCATGCTGCCCATCTTCTTCTACATGAGCAGCGTGATACACTCACGGCAGCGCAAGCGGCGTCTCGTCACGTGTGAGTATGATGCACGGCCAAGATTTTTGCAGGGGGGGGGTAGGTGGTTTGCAGGCCATTGTGGCCATGTTGCGAAGGGGACGTCACGCCGGCAATGTTGCAAGGGGAAATGTTGTCTTTCTGTCAGCTGATTGGCAACGATGTTACCGCCAGCGCCAACCACTCTTAGAACAGCGAGAGTTATGATCTCGCTACGTCGGCCAAAATGTACGTTGACTTATAACCTGGCTTTAAAAGATTTGTCGCCTGCGGGACTTGACGACAGATCGTAATGGAGGGCACGTAATGCAATAAAATCAGACACCAGATGAAATCACCGACCTGCAATCTGCCCATATATGGAAAAAAGGTGTGACGTTGCCCGTAGGGGCATGTCTCTGCCCATATATGGTCTTGTGGAACCCAAAGCACAGTATCGTGTATCGATTCTGCTCGTAGTCTATCCGACAGCCATGTTAGAGTATCGAATCGAGCGTTAATCACTGCGTTGATTAATTGGCAAGCGATGCACAGATCGAGTAATCCCATTGGTGAGTATGGTGTCACGTGACATGCCCCCTTTTGATTGGCCAACATCCGTACAATCGGTGATTTGCTCGCAGTCAGTCTCTGTCGCGCGTAGTCACAGCGTCTGGCCGGCCGCTGTTTTGCAGCCAAGCGCATGAAGTCGACAAACAGCTCGGCAAGCCTGCACCGAGCGCAGTGACACGTGCGCCGGTGGGAAGGGGACCGGCAGCTTCTCCGCCACGATCCCCCCCCCGCCAAACCTCCCGCCCCCCACCCCTGCGCTCACGCGCACGGAGACGCACATGGCGTTGGCGCTGGACTCTCCATCTCGGGTATTAGACAAGTGACACAACCTCAACACGTATGTCGGTAACACTGGGGCCCCGAAAGCAATGCAATGATTTGTATTTACTTCGGCGGCGTTTTGGGCATTGGCCCCTTGTTCTTCAAAGAACATGTCTCGATTACTTCAGCAATAGAACACTTTGTCGATTGTCGGCTCTTTACCTGAAGTGCCGGGCAGAAGTATAAATAAAATGTCACGTGTGCCGATGGACGGGAACTGGTGTTGGGCATTGGCCATGTCGCGCTGGGCGTGGCTTGCAGTGAGTTTCCCACCTTCAGGAGGCAGGATGTGGAGGCGGCCGCCATTTTTATAAAGGGCTCCAAGTAGTGGGGCAAGAATACACCACCACCACTACTTCCACCAACATCCCTTTCATCACATCTACACCAACGTGACACCCCCCCCCCCCCCCAGAGGAAGCGGGTCATGTCTTCTGCACAGAGCAGCGAAGTGAGTCAAGCATGGCTGTAAATGCCCTGGTTTATTGACATCACAACAATAACAGCGCTCACAGATTCCAACCTGGCACCACAGCCCCCTTTTCCCTCGATGGAGAGGGGGGGGTGGCACCTATGTAGATTCTGCAGACAAACCAAGCAACGCAGCTTTCAGAAAATAAAATATCTCTAGCTTAGCTCTCTTCATATTTCATAGGAATTGCACTCATATTAACCTACAGTACGATAATCGATTAAATAAGGATTAGTTTGACGGGTAGATTACCTTTCCCCCACTTTTCACTCCGCACGCAAACTGCTCAGTCCGTGGGCCCCAGAAACTCTAGTTCAGCCCCACCGAGGGTGGCAAACCTCCAGCTGCGACTTTCCTATTCGTTTACATGGCAAATGGAGGTGGGTATTTAACCACCAGCTCTGTCAGATGGTCACTGCTTGATGAGGGCGGCAATGCCATCTGTTGCAGAGGATTCGCGGTTCAAATTCCTTGGCCACCCTGGATATTGCTATGGTGTGCATTAATCGTAAAAATGCAACGAGGCACCCTCGGCCACAGAGTGGACGTCAACGATCCCGTGTCATCGTTCGCAACGAGTAGCAGGCTGTTCCGCCCTGGCGGTCCAATTTGAACTTTTACCTGCAAGTTACTGGATTGGGATTGCTCAGCAGCAGTAATCATTGCCCCCCCCCCCTCCTTAACGTACTGCAATGACTGCCGGCTGTCTGTGGACAGCATCTACAGCGCCTGAATGGCAATTGCCGTGCGGCACCATGAGAAATACAGCGCCCGTAGCACATGCACTCAAATCGCTGCTGTTGGCCGCATACAGAAGCTGGAACCCACTGAAGTGATGCCCCCCATGGTGGTACAGACCAAATGAAACTTCTTGTCTCGACTTGCGGATCAAGTGGAGGTTTTGGGGCTTTGCAACTTTTCCCACATTGACCAAGGGCGGCCCTGAACCTCCACTCTTTTCACGACACGCCAGCTACTCTGGGTGCAACTGGCGACCCCGAAGCCCGCGGCGGTACACATCACGTCGGTTCGCGAGCGTGCTTGATTAAGGACTTTTCACAATGCGGGTGCGTTTCTGTGAGTTATCTCAACCCCTGCCAGGCATTGGGGTGCAAGAGTTATTCTGTTGGTACGACTCTTAAGCTCACGGCACGATGATTAAAAGTATTTTTTACCATTTGTGTAATGGTTCATGTTTCGTGGGTTAGCCTAGCGTGGTGTAAAGCGAAACGTGGCATCATCGCCACCGAATCTGGCCTGTGAGAAGTTTTCCTTTACTTGCCGCTGGGTGAGAGTGGACATGAGTGAGCAGGTGGGCGAGGAGGTGATTGTGCGGGTGGGTGGTGTGGAGGTGAGCTGGTGGGTGATTACGGACGTGAGTGTGGAGGTGAGCGGGTGGGTGAAAGCGTTTGACTCGGCATTGGTGAGCTCGCCGAAACAAAGACCTCCCCGTGTAGCCTTAACAGACTGTTGGGACAAGTGCTGTTAGCGAGCACCTATGAAAGCTGACATGCTACACGAGGAGGTGGGTTGCCAGCACCACGTCCGACCGCCTTTGTCTCCCGAGTGTCGATGTTTATACACTGCACTCGATACATATTTGAGGCTGAGTCGACCTAGGGGAGGCCCAGGACCGGTTCAGATAATCGTCACCGGTGTTGGCCGTAAGCGGGAATCGAATTCGGGTCACCGGGTTCGTAGCGCAGCGTGCTAACCACTGCACCACCGCTCGTGCACCCCGTGGACAATTGAATTTACCTGCGTCGGGTGATGATGGGTTTCGCGACACGAAATTGACCGAATCATGACTACGTGGTGGCCTAACGCACAGTCAACTACGAATCATTCAGCGACAATCTCGTACAATGAAAGGGTTCGATTGGAACAATTCGCTGGTGGAGGTCGGGGCATTGGGGTCCCCGCAAAGAGGCCTTGGAAAGTCTGGGGGTGGTCGGAGTCCCGCAATGAACTCGCACCTTGCACGTCGACGACGTAAAGCACGACAATGTGGTGTGGGCGAGATGCGACGACGCTGCAGTCGGGAGGGTGGGGGACGCTATAAGCGCAATGCACTTAATGGTAATAATTTAGGTAATTTTACAATCAAGTAAATATGAGTAATTTACGGGCATTACGCTGGGGGGGGGGGGGGGGGTGAACGCGTGGCCTTCACGTTACGCAACGACACAAGCTCGACCCCACGGCCACAGCGCCCGATAGGTTTTCAGCCTTGGCTGGGCACCGTGACGTCACATTTCGCCCCTCGGGGCCCCCCCCTACTCGCCCCTTCATACCCCCCCCCCTACCCCGACAACATTTAGAAAGCCACCTAATAATGAATAATTATGGGAGGCTCGTTATGACAGTAATGATCGAGGGCTTTGGGGAACGTGACCCTGAATGGTGGCAAGATGGGCTGGGTCCACTCCATACCGGGATTTGAACTGCAATGTTCCAACTGCGAGCCGCCCTACAGAGCACAATTGCACGTCTGGCATGAGCCGATCTTCGTCTACCGACCTGCACGCCGCACGCTCTTGCCGATTGCTCAGCACGTCCCTCGTGACCCGAAGTGCGGTGATTAATTGAATCGGCGCCCCACATCCCGCGGTATGCAAGCGCGTGCTCTCTCACCCGAGGGCCGCACACCTTCCTCTGAATTGGCACGGAGCTTTAAGTGCCCCTGCAGGGTCCCAGCGCTCTTCGCCGTGCAGAACCTGGGAACGGAGTTTCCCGCGGGGAAACTAAAGTTGCCCACGAAACGATCTGGCCAAATCTGTGATGTTCCAACAACTCTTTAACACCCTTTCCCTATCGGCCTAAATACATCGTGAGCCTAAATGCATCATTAGCGTGTCGTCTGCGTGAACTGTGAATAACCGATGGTCACACATGCTATTAGATGGGTACATCCCGCTTCCCAGTCCAGCTGATACACGTACTGGTCACTACCCGACCTGGGTGAATAATCGTGGACACTGAAGAATGATAATGGACACTAAAGAGTGATCATGGACACGGAAGAGTGAACATAGACACTAAAGCGTAATCATGGACATTGAAGAATGATAATGGGCATTGAAGAATGATCATGGACATTGAAGTGTGATCATAGCCACTGAAGAGTGATCACGGACACTAAAGCGCAATCATGGACACTGAAGAGTGATCATAGACACTCAAACGTAATCATGGACACTGAAGAGTGATCATGGACATTGAAGTGTGATCATGGGCATTGAAGAGTGATCATAGACACTCAAGCGTAATCATGGACACTGAAGAGTGATCATGGACATTGAAGTGTGATCATGGGCATTGAAGAGTGATCATAGACACTCAAGCGTAATCATGGACACTGAAGAGTGATCATAGACACTCAAACGTAATCATGGACACTGAAGAGTGATCATGGACATTGAAGTGTGATCATGGGCATTGAAGAGTGATCATAGACACTCAAGCGTAATCATGGACACTGAAGAGTGATCATGGACATTGAAGTGTGATCATGGGCATTGAAGAGTGATCATAGACACTCAAGCGTAATCATGGACACTGAAGAGTGATCATGGACATTGAAGTGTGATCATAGCCACTGAAGAGTGATCACAGACACTAAAGCGTAATCATGGACAAGAGTGACCATGGGCATTGAAGAGTGATCATGGACACGGACGAGTGATTGTGGAAGTTGCAGACACCCCCGGAGAGGAATCCCGCTCGGTGTGAGAGAAGCTCTGGCCCGGAAACCGTGGCCATTTTTCACAAATAAATAGACGGACGATATGTACAGAGACATGGCACACGCTCGCACACGTGTACACAGCCACACACGCACAAAGCACACTCGACACCGACCACGGCTCAACTCAAACTCAGTTCACGAGTCCGGTGTGACCCTGCTCCCTCCCTCGGCTGTGCCGCAGGGGGTGTGGGTTGCCCGGCACCATCCCCGTGGCTCCCAGCACCGTCTCTGTGTGCGGCACCGTCCCACACGAGCCCTGGGCCGTGGGCCATGACCTCTGTGGGGCACCGGGGAGTCTGCTGGCCAGACCCCCCCCAGACAGCCAGACCCCCTAGCCAGTCTTAACAAGTCCTCCATCCGCTTCCCTTAGCCGTACCCCCCTAGAGCCACGCAGATTTCCCGGTCGGCGGTGGAGTTTGAGCCGCCAGTGCCCCGACACGCGGTCCCCCCGAGGGCCTCTATCAACCGGTGGGGCCGCAAACGGCTCACCAGGGGGTAGATGGCCAGCACCACGCTCGGTCGCCTTTGTCTCCCCATTACTGATATTTGCACACTGCGCCAGGTATTCAATCGAGTCAACCTAGGCGAGGCCTTGGACCGGTTAAAATATTCGCCACCGGCGTTGGTGGCCATTAGCAGAAATCGGAACTTGGGCCGCTGGGTTCGTAGCGCAGCGCGCCAACCGCCTCTCCACCCAACACGCGCACGCACGGCAGGAGGCGTGACGACGGAAGTGACTACAACGATCGTGATGATGACGATGATATTTACAAGATCCTAGGAGGGCGGGAGGACGAGTGGCTGGGAGTTTGATGTGGAGGAGGTGCGATGGGGAGGGGAGTGGCGGTTGTGTGGCGTGGTCGGCTAGCTCGCGCCGCCCCCCCTGGGCAGGTGTGCCAGGGGCTGGCCGTGCTGGCCGGCACCGCTGCTGGTGCTCTCCTCGATGCTGCTGTACACGGGCTCCCCGTTGTCGTACATGGTGGACGAGGGCTCCGAGCGCACGGCATCTGCGACGCACGGTGGCGTGTGGGGGGACAGAGACAGCGGCGTCAGCGGTCGGTGTTACACGCGTGTGTTTTTGTCATACTTGTTAGCGTGTGTGTTGGGCGTGTTGGTTAGTGTGTTGTTGTGTTCGCGTGCGTGTGTTGGCATGACGCACTGCTCTTGCGGCGTGGCACCACGAGGCAGCTCTGCGAGGAGCTGCTGGGCCCCGTGGACACCTGGCTCGAGTTGGTCGAGTTGCTAGACATCGACTTGGTCACCTGGTTGCCTCCCGGCTTCTTCGTGTAGTTCGTTCCCGTGCGGCTCCAGTCTGCATGCAGCGGGAGGGAGGAAAGACAGGCAATCGGCGAATCATTCATTGTGGCCGCTTTACTCACTTTTCATTCACTCACTCACTCTCCATTCAGTCACTCACCTTTTATGCTCTGTCAATCATTCGCCAGGCATTCACCGTTTCCATTCATTTAATGGAAATCATTACTTCCTTCTCCACCATTCACTCTCAATAATGAATTCAGTCTCATTTATTCTTCTTTGTTCTGGCACCTTCTATTGTTTACTGCATGCGAGGCTTAGCTTAGCGCTATCAGCGACACCTGGCGATCATCTCACCGGAGTTGTCAGGCAGACGGCAGCGGCCGCAGCACAGGTAGCGGCGCCAGTGCTTCCGCACATTCTCTTTCATGGCGCAGTGGAACACGAAGATGAATGTTCCTGTCCGGGGTACACACACACATTCAGAGATCACTCGTGTGGCCTTAACGCTCTGTTGGGGCAAGTGTTGTTTAGCAAGCAGCACCTATGCAGGCCGGCACGTCACGCGAGGGGGTGGGTGGCCAGCGCCAGCGCCACCCCCCATGCCACCTTTATCTTAGCCCCGGTGCTCCGGTTAGCATGGTTGGCTACATGCGGTGCGAAATAATTTCGACGTACAGTGCTGATGTTGGCCACACATCACACCAGGTACTAATTTTAAGGCTGAATCAAGCTAGGGGAGGCCGCGCCGGCTGCAAGTCCACCGGCTTTGAAGCACAGCACGCAAACCGGGGGGGGGGGGGGGTGAGTAGAGGCACCCGCATCTCGCGCCAGCGCCCGACGCACCTTGCAGGGTGTTGAGGATGCAGAAGAGGTACATGAAGGGCAGGTTGGCGGGGCCCCACGCAAAGAAGGCGAAGACCCAGGTGAGGCCCAGCAGGAAGGTGAGCGACACGGAGCCCTTGAGGTCGCGCAGCACGTCGGAGCGCCAGTCGCCGGTGGCGCCGCGCGAGCTCTTCATGCTGCAGATCTGCACGAGCACCACGACGAACATGGCCATGTTGATGCAGAGCACCACGCCCAGGAAGGCCACCACCGTCGCGTAGAACGCTGCATCGCCGTTGTGCCGGAACCAGCAGCTGCTGCGGGGGTGGGGAGGGGTGGGAGGAGGGGAGACGCCGGCCGGGGCGGGGGCGAAAGGGGGGTATTAGGAGGCGAAAGCTCCATCCGGATATAGGACCACACACGTCCGAATCCAATCTGCACGGATGACGCTGCCATACACAGAAAGGCTATCGTTTATCCCATTATAATCATTTGGGAAAGTGGACAGGGGCTAGGGGAATGGGAATAATAGGTTTTCGTGGATAGGGATTAAAGAATAGGGGTTAGGAAACGGGTTGGAGATAGGGTTTGGGGATAGAGGGTTATGGGGTAGGGGTTAGTGTTAAGAGTAAGAGATAGGGTAAGGGGTTAATGTAAGGGAAAGGGGTTAGGAGTTAGGGTTTAGCGATTGGGGTTAGGGGTTATGGACTCGGGATTAGGGTTAACGATAGCAATAGGAGTTCACGGGTTAACGGTGATGGGTTAGGTATTCGGGCTTAGCAATAGGAATAGGTGTTTAGTGATAGGGGTTATGGGTTTGGGGTTAGCGATAGGGTTTGGGTTATTGATAGGTTTAGAAGTTATGGGTTGGTGATTAGGGGTTAGGGTTAAGGGTTATGAGTTGGGGGTTAGCGATAGGGTTAGAGGTTATGGGTTGGTGATTAGGGGTTAGTGTTAGGATAAGGATTATGAGTTGGGGTTACCGATAGGGTTAGAGGTTATGGGTTGGTGATTAGGGGTTAGTGTTAGGATAAGGATTATGAGTTGGGGGTTAGCGATAGGGTTAGAGGATATGGGTTGGTGATTAGGGGTTAGTGTTAGGGTTAAGGGTTATGAGTTGGGGGTTAGCGATAGGGTTAGAGGTTATGGGTTCAGGGTGTGCGATAGGGTTAGTGGCTCGGGGTCACAGACTGCCCCACGTGGGACTCACAATGAGTCCTGTGTGGAGTTGGCGGAGCGCGAGTACGCTACGAGTCCGTATACATCCATCTGGATCGCGAGCACCAGACCGACGACCACCGCCGGGATCCCTGAACACACACACGGTGAACACACGCACACACGATACACACGCACACACGATGAACACGCACACATACGGTGAAGACACGCACACACACTGTGAACACTCACACACACAGTGAACACACGTACACACACGGTGACCACGTGCATGGTGAACACACCCTGCACCCTGTACTCTCACCCTGCACCCTCACCCCACCCCCCCCCGTGCACCCTCACCCCATCCGGCGATGCAGAACTTGAGGATGTATCTGCGGATGTAGGTGTTGAACACTTTGACGAGGGCGATGTACATGTGCAGCGCCTCGAGGCCCATCCACGTGAAGGAGGCGAGCAGCGCGTAGTGCAGCAGCGCCGCCACAGCCACGCACAGGCCTGGTATGGCCAGCGAGGCCAGCCACGGGTCCAGCAGGAACACCAGGTTCAGCAGCAGGAGCGCCGCGCACAGGTTCATGAGGATGCGCGACGGGAAGTCTCGCCGCAACTTCCTGTTGGCCGAGACGATGGGTTTCGGTGGGGGTAGGGGGGGGGCAGGAGGTGAGGGCACGGTGTGTGTGGGTGTAGTACCTGGGCAGTGTAATTATGACCAGCTCCAGTTTTGCCAATACAGTTCTCACCCCGAATTAATCGAATGGCGTTATCTTTAAATCGGCTGTGTAACGCTGTGTGGAAACTATGTGGCCAGTTGTTCCACACGAACCTTCGGGTCTTCTCGGCCACAGTAAAGCCCTCGTTGCTCTATGATTGCGAGATGTGGACCCCTCTAATGGAGAAACATCTGAGCCAGTTTAAAAAATTCAGGTTGGCCTGCCTACGATCCATCCTGGGTTTAACCAAGCTTGTGTAAGAGCACACAGATCCTTGAAAGATCTGGACACAGTCCCATCAGTGAACTCCTCCTGCAGGCAAGGCTGCATCCGCTGGGTAATGTTTCCCGCATGCCCAGCCACCTCATGCCCAAGCAGCTTTTTGGCCGGATAGATGGGGATGATAACAGTGGCACGGGCTGGAGAAGGGATGGAACTGATGCAGTACAGGAGGATGTGGAGCTGAGTGAACTTGCCGAAAACTGATTCCAGCAGTGTCAAGATCGGCCTCTTTGGAAGAAGGCTCATGAAGGACGCTACTGGCAGCTGGATGCAGTCGCCCTCCAACAACAGCGATGGTGTGTGTGTGTTGCGTGATGCGAGTATATGATGTGTGTGTGTGTACGTGTCAATGCGTGATGGTCTGTATGATGTGTGTACATGTGCGTGATGGGGGCCTCACTCGAAGGCGATGTGCGTGAGCAGGGTGATGGCGAGCAGGATGGAGGACACTCCGCAGCCGATGTAGGTGATGAACGTCAGTGCCATCTCGTGCTCTTTAGGTGTGGGGTCGTCGTTGAGTTGCTGCATACAGCAGTCTGCCGTTGGATATGGCACGGTGTGTGCACGTGCGCGTTAGTGGTATCTGTGTGCCGTCACATTGCCGCACCGTGCGCGTGATGCGCCATCGCACGCGCGTGATGCAGCTCCGTGCGCATCCGCACAGATGAACACTACGCGGCAGCTCTGGAGCGCGCGGTTCAAATGCGTGGAGTACTGCAGGGACACGCCCTCCGTGCTGGCCGTCTCCATCTTCATGTGCATGCTGCCCATCTTCTTCTACATGAGCAGCGTGATACACTCACGGCAGCGCAAGCGGCGTCTCGTCACGTGTGAGTATGATGCACGGCCAAGATTTTTGCAGGGGGGGGGGTAGGTGGTTTGCAGGCCATTGTGGCCATGTTGCGAAGGGGACGTCACGCCGGCAATGTTGCAAGGGGAAATGTTGTCTTTCTGTCAGCTGATGGCAACGATGTTACCGCCAGCGCCAACCACTCTTAGAAGAGCGAGAGTTATGATCTCGCTACGTCGGCCAAAATGTACGTTGACTTATAACCTGGCTTTAAAAGATTTGTAGCCTGCGGGACTTGACGACAGATCGTAATGGAGGGCACGTAATGCAATAAAATCGACACCAGATGAAATCACCGACCTGCAATCTGCCCATATATGGAAAAAAGGTGTGACGTTGCCCGTAGGGGCATGTCTCTGCCCATATATGGTCTTGTGGAACCCAAAGCACAGTATCGTGTATCGATTCTGCTCGTAGTCTATCCGACAGCCATGTTAGAGTATCGAATCGAGCGTTAATCACTGCGTTGATTAATTGGCAAGCGATGCACAGATCGAGTAATCCCATTGGTGAGTATGGTGTCACGTGACATGCCCCCTTTTGATTGGCCAACATCCGTACAATCGGTGATTTGCTCGCAGTCAGTCTCTGTCGCGCGTAGTCACAGCGTCTGGCCGGCCGCTGTTTTGCAGCCAAGCGCATGAAGTCGACAAACAGCTCGGCAAGCCTGCACCGAGCGCAGTGACACGTGCGCCGGTGGGAAGGGGACCGGCAGCTTCTCCGCCACGATACCCCCCCCCGCCAAACCTCCCGCCCCCCACCCCCTGCGCTCACGCGCACGGAGACGCACATGGCGTTGGCGCTGGACTCTCCATCTCGGGTATTAGACAAGTGACACAACCTCAACACGTATGTCGGTAACACTGGGGCCCCGAAAGCAATGCAATGATTTGTATTTACTTCGGCGGCGTTTTGGGCATTGGCCCCTTGTTCTTCAAAGAACATGTCTCGATTACTTCAGCAATAGAACACTTTGTCGATTGTCGGCTCTTTACCTGAAGTGCCGGGCAGAAGTATAAATAAAATGTCACGTGTGCCGATGGACGGGAACTGGTGTTGGGCATTGGCCATGTCGCGCTGGGCGTGGCTTGCAGTGAGTTTCCCACCTTCAGGAGGCAGGATGTGGAGGCGGCCGCCATTTTTATAAAGGGCTCCAAGTAGTGGGGCAAGAATACACCACCACCACTACTTCCACCAACATCCCTTTCATCACATCTACACCAACGTGACACCCCCCCCCCCCCCCAGAGGAAGCGGGTCATGTCTTCTGCACAGAGCAGCGAAGTGAGTCAAGCATGGCTGTAAATGCCCTGGTTTATTGACATCACAACAATAACAGCGCTCACAGATTCCAACCTGGCACCACAGCCCCCTTTTCCCTCGATGGAGAGGGGGGGGTGGCACCTATGTAGATTCTGCAGACAAACCAAGCAACGCAGCTTTCAGAAAATAAAATATCTCTAGCTTAGCTCTCTTCATATTTCATAGGAATTGCACTCATATTAACCTACAGTACGATAATCGATTAAATAAGGATTAGTTTGACGGGTAGATTACCTTTCCCCCACTTTTCACTCCGCACGCAAACTGCTCAGTCCGTGGGCCCCAGAAACTCTAGTTCAGCCCCACCGAGGGTGGCAAACCTCCAGCTGCGACTTTCCTATTCGTTTACATGGCAAATTGGAGGTGGGTATTTAACCACCAGCTCTGTCAGATGGTCACTGCTTGATGAGGGCGGCAATGCCATCTGTTGCAGAGGATTCGCGGTTCAAATTCCTTGGGCCACCCTGGATATTGCTATGGTGTGCATTAATCGTAAAAATGCAACGAGGCACCCTCGGCCACAGAGTGGACGTCAACGATCCCGTGTCATCGTTCGCAACGAGTAGCAGGCTGTTCCGCCCTGGCGGTCCAATTTTGAACTTTTACCTGCAAGTTACTGGATTGGGATTGCTCAGCAGCAGTAATCATTGCCCCCCCCCCTCCTTAACGTACTGCAATGACTGCCGGCTGTCTGTGGACAGCATCTACAGCGCCTGAATGGCAATTGCCGTGCGGCACCATGAGAAATACAGCGCCCGTAGCACATGCACTCAAATCGCTGCTGTTGGCCGCATACAGAAGCTGGAACCCACTGAAGTGATGCCCCCCATGGTGGTACAGACCAAATGAAACTTCTTGTCTCGACTTGCGGATCAAGTGGAGGTTTTGGGGCTTTGCAACTTTTCCCACATTGACCAAGGGCGGCCCTGAACCTCCACTCTTTTCACGACACGCCAGCTACTCTGGGTGCAACTGGCGACCCCGAAGCCCGCGGCGGTACACATCACGTCGGTTCGCGAGCGTGCTTGATTAAGGACTTTTCACAATGCGGGTGCGTTTCTGTGAGTTATCTCAACCCCTGCCAGGCATTGGGGTGCAAGAGTTATTCTGTTGGTACGACTCTTAAGCTCACGGCACGATGATTAAAAGTATTTTTTACCATTTGTGTAATGGTTCATGTTTCGTGGGTTAGCCTAGCGTGGTGTAAAGCGAAACGTGGCATCATCGCCACCGAATCTGGCCTGTGAGAAGTTTTCCTTTACTTGCCGCTGGGTGAGAGTGGACATGAGTGAGCAGGTGGGCGAGGAGGTGATTGTGCGGGTGGGTGAGTGTGGAGGTGAGCTGGTGGGTGATTACGGACGTGAGTGTGGAGGTGAGCGGGTGGGTGAAAGCGTTTGACTCGGCATTGGTGAGCTCGCCGAAACAAAGACCTCCCCGTGTAGCCTTAACAGACTGTTGGGACAAGTGCTGTTAGCGAGCACCTATGAAAGCTGACATGCTACACGAGGAGGTGGGTTGCCAGCACCACGTCCGACCGCCTTTGTCTCCCGAGTGTCGATGTTTATACACTGCACTCGATACATATTTGAGGCTGAGTCGACCTAGGGGAGGCCCAGGACCGGTTCAGATAATCGTCACCGGTGTTGGCCGTAAGCGGGAATCGAATTCGGGTCACCGGTTCGTAGCGCAGCGTGCTAACCACTGCACCACCGCTCGTGCACCCCGTGGACAATTGAATTTACCTGCGTCGGGTGATGATGGGTTTCGCGACACGAAATTTGACCGAATCATGACTACGTGGTGGCCTAACGCACAGTCAACTACGAATCATTCAGCGACAATCTCGTACAATGAAAGGGTTCGATTGGAACAATTCGCTGGTGGAGGTCGGGGCATTGGGGTCCCCGCAAAGAGGCCTTTGGAAAGTCTGGGGGTGGTCGGAGTCCCGCAATGAACTCGCACCTTGCACGTCGACGACGTAAAGCACGACAATGTGGTGTGGGCGAGATGCGACGACGCTGCAGTCGGGAGGGTGGGGGACGCTATAAGCGCAATGCACTTAATGGTAATAATTTAGGTAATTTTACAATCAAGTAAATATGAGTAATTTACGGGCATTACGCTGGGGGGGGGGGGGGGGGGTTGAACGCGTGGCCTTCACGTTACGCAACGACACAAGCTCGACCCCACGGCCACAGCGCCCGATAGGTTTTCAGCCTTGGCTGGGCAACCGTGACGTCACATTTCGCCCCTCGGGGCCCCCCCCTACTCGCCCCTTCATACCCCCCCCCCTACCCCGACAACATTTAGAAAGCCACCTAATAATGAATAATTATGGGAGGCTCGTTATGACAGTAATGATCGAGGGCTTTGGGGAACGTGACCCTGAATGGTGGCAAGATGGGCTGGGTCCACTCCATACCGGGATTTGAACTTGCAATGTTCCAACTGCGAGCCGCCCTACAGAGCACAATTGCACGTCTGGCATGAGCCGATCTTCGTTCTACCGACCTGCACGCCGCACGCTCTTGCCGATTGCTCAGCACGTCCCTCGTGACCCGAAGTGCGGTGATTAATTTGAATCGGCGCCCCACATCCCGCGGTATGCAAGCGCGTGCTCTCTCACCCGAGGGCCGCACACCTTCCTCTGAATTGGCACGGAGCTTTAAGTGCCCCTGCAGGGTCCCAGCGCTCTTCGCCGTGCAGAACCTGGGAACGGAGTTTCCCGCGGGGAAACTAAAGTTGCCCACGAAACGATCTGGCCAAATCTGTGATGTTCCAACAACTCTTTAACACCCTTTCCCTATCGGCCTAAATACATCGTGAGCCTAAATGCATCATTAGCGTGTCGTCTGCGTGAACTGTGAATAACCGATGGTCACACATGCTATTAGATGGGTACATCCCGCTTCCCAGTCCAGCTGATACACGTACTGGTCACTACCCGACCTGGGTGAAAATCGTGGACACTGAAGAATGATAATGGACACTAAAGAGTGATCATGGACACGGAAGAGTGAACATAGACACTAAAGCGTAATCATGGACATTAAGAATGATAATGGGCATTGAATGATATGGACATTGAAGTGTGTCAACCACGAGATGATCGGACATAAGCGAACATGAACTGAAGGACTAGACTCAACGTACATGGCACGAAAGGATCAGGACAGTGTGACAGCTTGAAGAGTGACTGATCACTAATCAGGACACTAAGAGATCTAGAATCACGTAATCATGGACACTGAAGAGTGCATGCATGAATTGAGGGCATAAGACATAACATAAGCGTAATCATGGACACTGAAGAGTGATCATGGACATTGAAGTGTGATCATGGGCATTGAAGAGTGATCATAGACACTCAAGCGTAATCATGGACACTGAAGAGTGATCATGGACATTGAAGTGTGATCATGGGCATTGAAGAGTGATCATAGACACTCAAGCGTAATCATGGACACTGAAGAGTGATCATAGACACTCAAACGTAATCATGGACACTGAAGAGTGATCATGGACATTGAAGTGTGATCATGGGCATTGAAGAGTGATCATAGACACTCAAGCGTAATCATGGACACTGAAGAGTGATCATGGACATTGAAGTGTGATCATGGGCATTGAAGAGTGATCATAGACACTCAAGCGTAATCATGGACACTGAAGAGTGATCATGGACATTGAAGTGTGATCATAGCCACTGAAGAGTGATCACAGACACTAAAGCGTAATCATGGACAAGAGTGACCATGGGCATTGAAGAGTGATCATGGACACGGACGAGTGATTGTGGAAGTTGCAGACACCCCCGGAGAGGAATCCCGCTCGGTGTGAGAGAAGCTCTGGCCCGGAAACCGTGGCCATTTTTCACAAATAAATAGACGGACGATATGTACAGAGACATGGCACACGCTCGCACACGTGTACACAGCCACACACGCACAAAGCACACTCGACACCGACACCACGGCTCAACTCAAACTCAGTTCACGAGTCCGGTGTGACCCTGCTCCCTCCCTCGGCTGTGCCGCAGGGGGTGTGGGTTGCCCGGCACCATCCCCGTGGCTCCCAGCACCGTCTCTGTGTGCGGCACCGTCCCACACGAGCCCTGGGCCGTGGGCCATGACCTCTGTGGGGCACCGGGGAGTCTGCTGGCCAGACCCCCCCCAGACAGCCAGACCCCCTAGCCAGTCTTAACAAGTCCTCCATCCGCTTCCCTTAGCCGTACCCCCCTAGAGCCACGCAGATTTCCCGGTCGGCGGTGGAGTTTGAGCCGCCAGTGCCCCGACACGCGGTCCCCCGAGGGCCTCTATCAACCGGTGGGGCCGCAAACGGCTCACCAGGGGGTAGATGGCCAGCACCACGCTCGGTCGCCTTTGTCTCCCCATTACTGATATTTGCACACTGCGCCAGGTATTCAATCGAGTCAACCTAGGCGAGGCCTTGGACCGGTTAAAATATTCGCCACCGGCGTTGGTGGCCATTAGCAGAAATCGGAACTTGGGCCGCTGGGTTCGTAGCGCAGCGCGCCAACCGCCTCTCCACCCAACACGCGCACGCACGGCAGGAGGCGTGACGACGGAAGTGACTACAACGATCGTGATGATGACGATGATATTTACAAGATCCTAGGAGGGCGGGAGGACGAGTGGCTGGGAGTTTGATGTGGAGGAGGTGCGATGGGGAGGGGAGTGGCGGTTGTGTGGCGTGGTCGGCTAGCTCGCGCCGCCCCCCCTGGGCAGGTGTGCCAGGGGCTGGCCGTGCTGGCCGGCACCGCTGCTGGTGCTCTCCTCGATGCTGCTGTACACGGGCTCCCCGTTGTCGTACATGGTGGACGAGGGCTCCGAGCGCACGGCATCTGCGACGCACGGTGGCGTGTGGGGGGACAGAGACAGCGGCGTCAGCGGTCGGTGTTACACGCGTGTGTTTTTGTCATACTTGTTAGCGTGTGTGTTGGGCGTGTTGGTTAGTGTGTGTGTGTTCGCGTGCGTGTGTTGGCATGACGCACTGCTCTTGCGGCGTGGCACCACGAGGCAGCTCTGCGAGGAGCTGCTGGGCCCCGTGGACACCTGGCTCGAGTTGGTCGAGTTGCTAGACATCGACTTGGTCACCTGGTTGCCTCCCGGCTTCTTCGTGTAGTTCGTTCCCGTGCGGCTCCAGTCTGCATGCAGCGGGAGGGAGGAAAGACAGGCAATCGGCGAATCATTCATTGTGGCCGCTTTACTCACTTTTCATTCACTCACTCACTCTCCATTCAGTCACTCACCTTTTATGCTCTGTCAATCATTCGCCAGGCATTCACCGTTTCCATTCATTTAATGGAAATCATTACTTCCTTCTCCACCATTCACTCTCAATAATGAATTCAGTCTCATTTATTCTTCTTTGTTCTGGCACCTTCTATTGTTTACTGCATGCGAGGCTTAGCTTAGCGCTATCAGCGACACCTGGCGATCATCTCACCGGAGTTGTCAGGCAGACGGCAGCGGCCGCAGCACAGGTAGCGGCGCCAGTGCTTCCGCACATTCTCTTTCATGGCGCAGTGGAACACGAAGATGAATGTTCCTGTCCGGGGTACACACACACATTCAGAGATCACTCGTGTGGCCTTAACGCTCTGTTGGGGCAAGTGTTGTTTAGCAAGCAGCACCTATGCAGGCCGGCACGTCACGCGAGGGGGTGGGTGGCCAGCGCCAGCGCCACCCCCATGCCACCTTTATCTTAGCCCCGGTGCTCCGGTTAGCATGGTTGGCTACATGCGGTGCGAAATAATTTCGACGTACAGTGCTGATGTTGGCCACACATCACACCAGGTACTAATTTTAAGGCTGAATCAAGCTAGGGGAGGCCGCGCCGGCTGCAAGTCCACCGGCTTTGAAGCACAGCACGCAAACCGGGGGGGGGGGGGGGTGAGTAGAGGCACCCGCATCTCGCGCCAGCGCCCGACGCACCTTGCAGGGTGTTGAGGATGCAGAAGAGGTACATGAAGGGCAGGTTGGCGGGGCCCCACGCAAAGAAGGCGAAGACCCAGGTGAGGCCCAGCAGGAAGGTGAGCGACACGGAGCCCTTGAGGTCGCGCAGCACGTCGGAGCGCCAGTCGCCGGTGGCGCCGCGCGAGCTCTTCATGCTGCAAGATCGGGTTCCTCGCCCACCCGCCCTGCTGCTCACGCCCGCCACCTCGCTCGGCCTCTCTCCCCGTCCCCTCCAGGTGCAGGGTGACAACGAGACGTGCGAGAGGAGCCTGCTGCGCTCGGACCGCCTGCAGCTCGTCTACCAGCAGCACTCCTTCTCGCAGGGCCTCTGGGACGCCGCCGCCTGCGAAGGTCGGGCCCGCCCAGAGAGCCCTCCCAGTGGACCCCCCAGAGGACCCATCCAGAGAGCCCTCCCAGTGGACCCCCCAGAGGGCCCGCCCGTGGGCCCCCCAGAGGGCCCGCCCCGTGGGCCCCCCAGAGAGCCCCCCAGTGGGCCCCCCAGAGGGCCCGCCCAGAGAGCCCCCCAGAGAGCCCTCCCAGTGGACCCCCAGAGGGCCCGCCCCGTGGGCCCGCCCAGAGAGCCCTCCCAGTGGGCCCCCCAGAGGGCCCGTCCAGTGGGGCCGCTCAAGAGGGTCGCCCCGGGTTCGGCTTCTTGCGAGCGCCGTCCCGGGTTTGACGCTGAATAAGAATTAATAGTAATTACATTTCTAGAGCGCTTTTCGTCAAGGGTCATAGAGCGCTGTACAGGACAGCAGCAGACACTCGCATAAAACATAATATTTTATAAATCATTTACTATAATAACTAAACACTAATAAGCGGACGGTCCAGGTATCAGCGTCGTCTGTGTTTGGTGCGGCAGGGATCGGTTTGTTTCCGAGATCTGTGACTGGTTGGAACTTACGGGAGACTGCACAGGTTCGATAGTCGAGATGTGTTAGGGGCTTGGCCTCTACAGTGAATAAAGTGGCAACCCTGCCACTCAGTCAACCCATTTACTCATTAATTTTCCAAGTCACTCATCAACTCACCTGCTCACTTAACCACCCACGCACTTGCTCACTCATCCACTCGCTCATTCACTCACCTGACTCAGTCGGTCATCAGCCGACTTGGGTCACCACCACCTTCGCCGGGTTTGACGATGGGACGGTTTCACTCACCCACCGGCTCGCTCATTCACTCACCCACTCACTCGCTTATCCACCGACGAGGATCAACCAGCACCACCTCCGGGTTTGATGCTGGACGGTCCGAGAATTGCCTCGTCGTGTTCGGGTGACGTCGCCAGGAGGCGATTTGTACCGACATTTGCCACCGGTGAACTTTAAGACCGTTGCTTTCACAGTGACAGTGTTGACGGACTGAGCAGGGTTCGCTCTGTGGAAAAGGTGGCAAACCTCAGTCATCGGTTGTAGCCATTAGAGGCCCTTGTTTATAATTTATCGTCGATAAGACGACTCTTACGAAAAATCATCCCAGCTGCAGTCCCCATCTCCTAAGCAGTCCTGGCTATCCCTAGGTCAACTCGGCCATAAAAAGGAGTACCTGGTGCATTGTAATCATAAGTGGCAAGACAAAGTTGGGCAGGCATGGCTCTGGCCACACCACCACCCCTTGTGTGCCGTTGCCGGCCTTCAAAGGTGCTTGCTAACAGCCTGTGTAGACTACACGGGGGATGTGTCTGCGTGGGATGTGTGTGCGTGGGATGTGTGTGTGTGTGGCCACAGCCTGCCTGGTGAACGGAACGAATGGCACGCGGAGGTGGCTTCGTGGATGATCAGCTTCATGCACCAGCTCAACGAGACGCGCACCTGCTTTCACGAGAACTCGCTGGTGAGGGCCACTCACCCCTCTCCACCACACCTACCATGGGAGTTCAGTTTTACCATGGAGGCCCAATTTTACCATGGGAGTCCAGTTTTACTATTAGGGGTTACATTTTACCACGGGGGTGCAGTTTTACCCTGGGAGTCCAATTTACCCACCACTCCACACAACACATGCAACCCCTCACTACTTATGAGGTTGTGTTAGTGCTGACTTCATGTTTCTACTTTGTTTCCTCATACTGGTGACACAGGTCAGTCACTGTGGCAAGTGAGGCTGTATCCTAGCCCTCTTTAGTTCTCACCTGGCTAGACAAACCCGAGACTTTAACCTCTTTGTGTGTGTCTCTGTCTGTCGCTCACCGCCACCGTTTCCGTGACCTCGTGCAGGTGCCGCGGTACGACCTGGGAGGCAACGTGAATTACTCGGCCGTGTGCAACAATTGCAGGACCGCGTACAACACCCTGGGGAGCATGTATGCCAAGCTGCAGAAGAACGGCAGCTTGTGCATTGACCTGGAGGACGCGGTACGGTGTGTGCACGTGTGTGTGTCGGGTTTGTTTGGGGAACGGTGGCGTAGCGGTCAGCGCGTTGCTCTACGAACCACGGCGACTCGAGTTCGATTCCCGCTCGCAGCCAACACCAGTGACAATGATCTGAACTGGTCCTGGGCCTCAAATGATTACCTGGTGCGGTGTGTGAACATCGCCACTGGTGAGACAAAGGTGGCAGGGTTGTGGAATAAACCACCCGCCCCCTCATGCCGTTCCAGCCTTCATAGGTGCTCACAAACAGCACTTGCGCCAACAGCAGTCTGCCGTTGGATACGGCACGGTGTGTGCACGTGCGCGTTAGTGGTATCTGTGTGCCGTCACATTGCCGCACCGTGCGCGTGATGCGCCATCGCACGCGCGTGATGCAGCTCCGTGCGCATCCGCACAGATGAACACTACGCGGCAGCTCTGGAGCGCGCGGTTCAAATGCGTGGAGTACTGCAGGGACACGCCCTCCGTGCTGGCCGTCTCCATCTTCATGTGCATGCTGCCCATCTTCTTCTACATGAGCAGCGTGATACACTCACGGCAGCGCAAGCGGCGTCTCGTCACGTGTGAGTATGATGCACGGCCAAGATTTTTGCAGGGGGGGGGTAGGTGGTTTGCAGGCCATTGTGGCCATGTTGCGAAGGGGACGTCACGCCGGCAATGTTGCAAGGGGAAATGTTGTCTTTCTGTCAGCTGATCGGCAACGATGTTACCGCCAGCGCCAACCACTCTTAGAACAGCGAGAGTTATGATCTCGCTACGTCGGCCAAATGTACGTTGACTTATAACCTGGCTTTAAAAGATTTGTAGCCTGCGGACTTGACGACAGATCGTAATGGAGGGCACGTAATGCAATAAAATCAGACACCAGATGAAATCACCGACCTGCAATCTGCCCATATATGGAAAAAAGGTGTGACGTTGCCCGTAGGGGCATGTCTCTGCCCATATATGGTCTTGTGGAACCCAAAGCACAGTATCGTGTATCGATTCTGCTCGTAGTCTATCCGACAGCCATGTTAGAGTATCGAATCGAGCGTTAATCACTGCGTTGATTAATTGGCAAGCGATGCACAGATCGAGTAATCCCATTGGTGAGTATGGTGTCACGTGACATGCCCCCTTTTGATTGGCCAACATCCGTACAATCGGTGATTTGCTCGCAGTCAGTCTCTGTCGCGCGTAGTCACAGCGTCTGGCCGGCCGCTGTTTTGCAGCCAAGCGCATGAAGTCGACAAACAGCTCGGCAAGCCTGCACCGAGCGCAGTGACACGTGCGCCGGTGGGAAGGGGACCGGCAGCTTCTCCGCCACGATCCCCCCCCCGCCAAACCTCCCGCCCCCCACCCCTGCGCTCACGCGCACGGAGACGCACATGGCGTTGGCGCTGGACTCTCCATCTCGGGTATTAGACAAGTGACACAACCTCAACACGTATGTCGGTAACACTGGGGCCCCGAAAGCAATGCAATGATTTGTATTTACTTCGGCGGCGTTTTGGGCATTGGCCCCTTGTTCTTCAAAGAACATGTCTCGATTACTTCAGCAATAGAACACTTTGTCGATTGTCGGCTCTTTACCTGAAGTGCCGGGCAGAAGTATAAATAAAATGTCACGTGTGCCGATGGACGGGAACTGGTGTTGGGCATTGGCCATGTCGCGCTGGGCGTGGCTTGCAGTGAGTTTCCCACCTTCAGGAGGCAGGATGTGGAGGCGGCCGCCATTTTTATAAAGGGCTCCAAGTAGTGGGGCAAGAATACACCACCACCACTACTTCCACCAACATCCCTTCCATCACATCTACACCAACGTGACACCCCCCCCCCCCCCCAGAGGAAGCGGGTCATGTCTTCTGCACAGAGCAGCGAAGTGAGTCAAGCATGGCTGTAAATGCCCTGGTTTATTGACATCACAACAATAACAGCGCTCACAGATTCCAACCTGGCACCACAGCCCCCTTTTCCCTCGATGGAGAGGGGGGGTGGCACCTATGTAGATTCTGCAGACAAACCAAGCAACGCAGCTTTCAGAAAATAAAATATCTCTAGCTTAGCTCTCTTCATATTTCATAGGAATTGCACTCATATTAACCTACAGTACGATAATCGATTAAATAAGGATTAGTTTGACGGGTAGATTACCTTTCCCCCACTTTTCACTCCGCACGCAAACTGCTCAGTCCGTGGGCCCCAGAAACTCTAGTTCAGCCCCACCGAGGGTGGCAAACCTCCAGCTGCGACTTTCCTATTCGTTTACATGGCAAATTGGAGGTGGGTATTTAACCACCAGCTCTGTCAGATGGTCACTGCTTGATGAGGGCGGCAATGCCATCTGTTGCAGAGGATTCGCGGTTCAAATTCCTTGGGCCACCCTGGATATTGCTATGGTGTGCATTAATCGTAAAAATGCAACGAGGCACCCTCGGCCACAGAGTGGACGTCAACGATCCCGTGCATCGTTCGCAACGAGTAGCAGGCTGTTCCGCCCTGGCGGTCCAATTTTGAACTTTTACCTGCAAGTTACTGGATTGGGATTGCTCAGCAGCAGTAATCATTGCCCCCCCCCCCTCCTTAACGTACTGCAATGACTGCCGGCTGTCTGTGGACAGCATCTACAGCGCCTGAATGGCAATTGCCGTGCGGCACCATGAGAAATACAGCGCCCGTAGCACATGCACTCAAATCGCTGCTGTTGGCCGCATACAGAAGCTGGAACCCACTGAAGTGATGCCCCCCATGGTGGTACAGACCAAATGAAACTTCTTGTCTCGACTTGCGGATCAAGTGGAGGTTTTGGGCTTTGCAACTTTTCCCACATTGACCAAGGGCGGCCCTGAACCTCCACTCTTTTCACGACACGCCAGCTACTCTGGGTGCAACTGGCGACCCCGAAGCCCGCGGCGGTACACATCACGTCGGTTCGCGAGCGTGCTTGATTAAGGACTTTTCACAATGCGGGTGCGTTTCTGTGAGTTATCTCAACCCCTGCCAGGCATTGGGGTGCAAGAGTTATTCTGTTGGTACGACTCTTAAGCTCACGGCACGATGATTAAAAGTATTTTTTACCATTTGTGTAATGGTTCATGTTTCGTGGGTTAGCCTAGCGTGGTGTAAAGCGAAACGTGGCATCATCGCCACCGAATCTGGCCTGTGAGAAGTTTTCCTTTACTTGCCGCTGGGTGAGAGTGGACATGAGTGAGCAGGTGGGCGAGGAGGTGATTGTGCGGGTGGGTGAGTGTGGAGGTGAGCTGGTGGGTGATTACGGACGTGAGTGTGGAGGTGAGCGGGTGGGTGAAAGCGTTTGACTCGGCATTGGTGAGCTCGCCGAAACAAAGACCTCCCCGTGTAGCCTTAACAGACTGTTGGGACAAGTGCTGTTAGCGAGCACCTATGAAAGCTGACATGCTACACGAGGAGGTGGGTTGCCAGCACCACGTCCGACCGCCTTTGTCTCCCGAGTGTCGATGTTTATACACTGCACTCGATACATATTTGAGGCTGAGTCGACCTAGGGGAGCCCAGGACCGGTTCAGATAATCGTCACCGGTGTTGGCCGTAAGCGGGAATCGAATTCGGGTCACCGGGTTCGTAGCGCAGCGTGCTAACCACTGCACCACCGCTCGTGCACCCCGTGGACAATTGAATTTACCTGCGTCGGGTGATGATGGGTTTCGCGACACGAAATTTGACCGAATCATGACTACGTGGTGGCCTAACGCACAGTCAACTACGAATCATTCAGCGACAATCTCGTACAATGAAAGGGTTCGATTGGAACAATTCGCTGGTGGAGGTCGGGGCATTGGGGTCCCCGCAAAGAGGCCTTTGGAAAGTCTGGGGGTGGTCGGAGTCCCGCAATGAACTCGCACCTTGCACGTCGACGACGTAAAGCACGACAATGTGGTGTGGGCGAGATGCGACGACGCTGCAGTCGGAGGGTGGGGGACGCTATAAGCGCAATGCACTTAATGGTAATAATTTAGGTAATTTTACAATCAAGTAAATATGAGTAATTTACGGGCATTACGCTGGGGGGGGGGGGGGGGTTGAACGCGTGGCCTTCACGTTACGCAACGACACAAGCTCGACCCCACGGCCACAGCGCCCGATAGGTTTTCAGCCTTGGCTGGGCACCGTGACGTCACATTTCGCCCCTCGGGGCCCCCCTACTCGCCCCTTCATACCCCCCCCCCTACCCGACAACATTTAGAAAGCCACCTAATAATGAATAATTATGGAGGCTCGTTATGACAGTAATGATCGAGGGCTTTGGGGAACGTGACCCTGAATGGTGGCAAGATGGGCTGGGTCCACTCCATACCGGGATTTGAACTTGCAATGTTCCAACTGCGAGCCGCCCTACAGAGCACAATTGCACGTCTGGCATGAGCCGATCTTCGTTCTACCGACCTGCACGCCGCACGCTCTTGCCGATTGCTCAGCACGTCCCTCGTGACCCGAAGTGCGGTGATTAATTTGAATCGGCGCCCCACATCCCGCGGTATGCAAGCGCGTGCTCTCTCACCCGAGGGCCGCACACCTTCCTCTGAATTGGCACGGAGCTTTAAGTGCCCCTGCAGGGTCCCAGCGCTCTTCGCCGTGCAGAACCTGGGAACGGAGTTTCCCGCGGGGAAACTAAAGTTGCCCACGAAACGATCTGGCCAAATCTGTGATGTTCCAACAACTCTTTAACACCCTTTCCCTATCGGCCTAAATACATCGTGAGCCTAAATGCATCATTAGCGTGTCGTCTGCGTGAACTGTGAATAACCGATGGTCACACATGCTATTAGATGGGTACATCCCGCTTCCCAGTCCAGCTGATACACGTACTGGTCACTACCCGACCTGGGTGAATAATCGTGGACACTGAAGAATGATAATGGACACTAAAGAGTGATCATGGACACGGAAGAGTGAACATAGACACTAAAGCGTAATCATGGACATTGAAGAATGATAATGGGCATTGAAGAATGATCATGGACATTGAAGTGTGATCATAGCCACTGAAGAGTGATCACGGACACTAAAGCGCAATCATGGACACTGAAGAGTGATCATAGACACTCAAACGTAATCATGGACACTGAAGAGTGATCATGGACATTGAAGTGTGATCATGGGCATTGAAGAGTGATCATAGACACTCAAGCGTAATCATGGACACTGAAGAGTGATCATGGACATTGAAGTGTGATCATGGGCATTGAAGAGTGATCATAGACACTCAAGCGTAATCATGGACACTGAAGAGTGATCATAGACACTCAAACGTAATCATGGACACTGAAGAGTGATCATGGACATTGAAGTGTGATCATGGGCATTGAAGAGTGATCATAGACACTCAAGCGTAATCATGGACACTGAAGAGTGATCATGGACATTGAAGTGTGATCATGGGCATTGAAGAGTGATCATAGACACTCAAGCGTAATCATGGACACTGAAGAGTGATCATGGACATTGAAGTGTGATCATAGCCACTGAAGAGTGATCACAGACACTAAAGCGTAATCATGGACAAGAGTGACCATGGGCATTGAAGAGTGATCATGGACACGGACGAGTGATTGTGGAAGTTGCAGACACCCCCGGAGAGGAATCCCGCTCGGTGTGAGAGAAGCTCTGGCCCGGAAACCGTGGCCATTTTTCACAAATAAATAGACGGACGATATGTACAGAGACATGGCACACGCTCGCACACGTGTACACAGCCACACACGCACAAAGCACACTCGACACCGACACCACGGCTCAACTCAAACTCAGTTCACGAGTCCGGTGTGACCCTGCTCCCTCCCTCGGCTGTGCCGCAGGGGGTGTGGGTTGCCCGGCACCATCCCCGTGGCTCCCAGCACCGTCTCTGTGTGCGGCACCGTCCCACACGAGCCCTGGGCCGTGGGCCATGACCTCTGTGGGGCACCGGGGAGTCTGCTGGCCAGACCCCCCCAGACAGCCAGACCCCTAGCCAGTCTTAACAAGTCCTCCATCCGCTTCCCTTAGCCGTACCCCCCTAGAGCCACGCAGATTTCCCGGTCGGCGGTGGAGTTTGAGCCGCCAGTGCCCCGACACGCGGTCCCCCGAGGGCCTCTATCAACCGGTGGGGCCGCAAACGGCTCACCAGGGGGTAGATGGCCAGCACCACGCTCGGTCGCCTTTGTCTCCCCATTACTGATATTTGCACACTGCGCCAGGTATTCAATCGAGTCAACCTAGGCGAGGCCTTGGACCGGTTAAAATATTCGCCACCGGCGTTGGTGGCCATTAGCAGAAATCGGAACTTGGGCCGCTGGGTTCGTAGCGCAGCGCGCCAACCGCCTCTCCACCCAACACGCGCACGCACGGCAGGAGGCGTGACGACGGAAGTGACTACAACGATCGTGATGATGACGATGATATTTACAAGATCCTAGGAGGGCGGGAGGACGAGTGGCTGGGAGTTTGATGTGGAGGAGGTGCGATGGGGAGGGGAGTGGCGGTTGTGTGGCGTGGTCGGCTAGCTCGCGCCGCCCCCCTGGGCAGGTGTGCCAGGGGCTGGCCGTGCTGGCCGGCACCGCTGCTGGTGCTCTCCTCGATGCTGCTGTACACGGGCTCCCCGTTGTCGTACATGGTGGACGAGGGCTCCGAGCGCACGGCATCTGCGACGCACGGTGGCGTGTGGGGGACAGAGACAGCGGCGTCAGCGGTCGGTGTTACACGCGTGTGTTTTTGTCATACTTGTTAGCGTGTGTGTTGGGCGTGTTGGTTAGTGTGTGTGTGTTCGCGTGCGTGTGTTGGCATGACGCACTGCTCTTGCGGCGTGGCACCACGAGGCAGCTCTGCGAGGAGCTGCTGGGCCCCGTGGACACCTGGCTCGAGTTGGTCGAGTTGCTAGACATCGACTTGGTCACCTGGTTGCCTCCCGGCTTCTTCGTGTAGTTCGTTCCCGTGCGGCTCCAGTCTGCATGCAGCGGGAGGGAGGAAAGACAGGCAATCGGCGAATCATTCATTGTGGCCGCTTTACTCACTTTTCATTCACTCACTCACTCTCCATTCAGTCACTCACCTTTTATGCTCTGTCAATCATTCGCCAGGCATTCACCGTTTCCATTCATTTAATGGAAATCATTACTTCCTTCTCCACCATTCACTCTCAATAATGAATTCAGTCTCATTTATTCTTCTTTGTTCTGGCACCTTCTATTGTTTACTGCATGCGAGGCTTAGCTTAGCGCTATCAGCGACACCTGGCGATCATCTCACCGGAGTTGTCAGGCAGACGGCAGCGGCCGCAGCACAGGTAGCGGCGCCAGTGCTTCCGCACATTCTCTTTCATGGCGCAGTGGAACACGAAGATGAATGTTCCTGTCCGGGGTACACACACACATTCAGAGATCACTCGTGTGGCCTTAACGCTCTGTTGGGGCAAGTGTTGTTTAGCAAGCAGCACCTATGCAGGCCGGCACGTCACGCGAGGGGTGGGTGGCCAGCGCCAGCGCCACCCCCATGCCACCTTTATCTTAGCCCCGGTGCTCCGGTTAGCATGGTTGGCTACATGCGGTGCGAAATAATTTCGACGTACAGTGCTGATGTTGGCCACACATCACACCAGGTACTAATTTTAAGGCTGAATCAAGCTAGGGGAGGCCGCGCCGGCTGCAAGTCCACCGGCTTTGAAGCACAGCACGCAAACCGGGGGGGGGGGGGGGGTGAGTAGAGGCACCCGCATCTCGCGCCAGCGCCCGACGCACCTTGCAGGGTGTTGAGGATGCAGAAGAGGTACATGAAGGGCAGGTTGGCGGGCCCCACGCAAAGAAGGCGAAGACCCAGGTGAGGCCCAGCAGGAAGGTGAGCGACACGGAGCCCTTGAGGTCGCGCAGCACGTCGGAGCGCCAGTCGCCGGTGGCGCCGCGCGAGCTCTTCATGCTGCAGATCTGCACGAGCACCACGACGAACATGGCCATGTTGATGCAGAGCACCACGCCCAGGAAGGCCACCACCGTCGCGTAGAACGCTGCATCGCCGTTGTGCCGGAACCAGCAGCTGCGGGGGGTGGGGAGGGGTGGGAGGAGGGAGACGCCGGCCGGGGCGGGGGCGAAAGGGGGTATTAGGAGGCGAAAGCTCCATCCGGATATAGGACCACACACGTCCGAATCCAATCTGCACGGATGACGCTGCCATACACAGAAAGGCTATCGTTTATCCCATTATAATCATTTGGGAAAGTGGACAGGGGCTAGGGAATGGGAATAATAGGTTTTCGTGGATAGGGATTAAAGAATAGGGGTTAGGAAACGGGTTGGAGATAGGGTTTGGGGATAGAGGGTTATGGGGTAGGGGTTAGTGTTAAGAGTAAGAGATAGGGTAAGGGTTAATGTAAGGGAAAGGGGTTAGGAGTTAGGGTTTAGCGATTGGGGTTAGGGGTTATGGACTCGGGATTAGGGTTAACGATAGCAATAGGAGTTCACGGGTTAACGGTGATGGGTTAGGTATTCGGGCTTAGCAATAGGAATAGGTGTTTAGTGATAGGGGTTATGGGTTTGGGGTTAGCGATAGGGTTTGGGTTATTGATAGGTTTAGAAGTTATGGGTTGGTGATTAGGGGTTAGGGTTAAGGGTTATGAGTTGGGGGTTAGCGATAGGGTTAGAGGTTATGGGTTGGTGATTAGGGGTTAGTGTTAGGATAAGGATTATGAGTTGGGGTTACCGATAGGGTTAGAGGTTATGGGTTGGTGATTAGGGGTTAGTGTTAGGATAAGGATTATGAGTTGGGGTTAGCGATAGGGTTAGAGGATATGGGTTGGTGATTAGGGGTTAGTGTTAGGGTTAAGGGTTATGAGTTGGGGTTAGCGATAGGGTTAGAGGTTATGGGTTCAGGGTGTGCGATAGGGTTAGTGGCTCGGGGTCACAGACTGCCCCACGTGGGACTCACAATGAGTCCTGTGTGGAGTTGGCGGAGCGCGAGTACGCTACGAGTCCGTATACATCCATCTGGATCGCGAGCACCAGACCGACGACCACCGCCGGGATCCCTGAACACACACACGGTGAACACACGCACACACGATACACACGCACACACGATGAACACGCACACATACGGTGAAGACACGCACACACACTGTGAACACTCACACACACAGTGAACACACGTACACACACGGTGACCACGTGCATGGTGAACACACCCTGCACCCTGTACTCTCACCCTGCACCCTCACCCCACCCCCCCCCGTGCACCCTCACCCCATCCGGCGATGCAGAACTTGAGGATGTATCTGCGGATGTAGGTGTTGAACACTTTGACGAGGGCGATGTACATGTGCAGCGCCTCGAGGCCCATCCACGTGAAGGAGGCGAGCAGCGCGTAGTGCAGCAGCGCCGCCACAGCCACGCACAGGCCTGGTATGGCCAGCGAGGCCAGCCACGGGTCCAGCAGGAACACCAGGTTCAGCAGCAGGAGCGCCGCGCACAGGTTCATGAGGATGCGCGACGGGAAGTCTCGCCGCAACTTCCTGTTGGCCGAGACGATGGGTTTCGTGGGGGTAGGGGGGGGCAGGAGGTGAGGGCACGGTGTGTGTGGGTGTAGTACCTGGGCAGTGTAATTATGACCAGCTCCAGTTTTGCCAATACAGTTCTCACCCCGAATTAATCGAATGGCGTTATCTTTAAATCGGCTGTGTAACGCTGTGTGGAAACTATGTGGCCAGTTGTTCCACACGAACCTTCGGGTCTTCTCGGCCACAGTAAAGCCCTCGTTGCTCTATGATTGCGAGATGTGGACCCCTCTAATGGAGAAACATCTGAGCCAGTTTAAAAAATTCAGGTTGGCCTGCCTACGATCCATCCTGGGTTTAACCAAGCTTGTGTAAGAGCACACAGATCCTTGAAAGATCTGGACACAGTCCCATCAGTGAACTCCTCCTGCAGGCAAGGCTGCATCCGCTGGGTAATGTTTCCCGCATGCCCAGCCACCTCATGCCCAAGCAGCTTTTTGGCCGGATAGATGGGGATGATAACAGTGGCACGGGCTGGAGAAGGGATGGAACTGATGCAGTACAGGAGGATGTGGAGCTGAGTGAACTTGCCGAAAACTGATTCCAGCAGTGTCAAGATCGGCCTCTTTGGAAGAAGGCTCATGAAGGACGCTACTGGCAGCTGGATGCAGTCGCCCTCCAACAACAGCGATGGTGTGTGTGTGTTGCGTGATGCGAGTATATGATGTGTGTGTGTGTACGTGTCAATGCGTGATGGTCTGTATATGATGTGTGTACATGTGCGTGATGGGGGCCTCACTCGAAGGCGATGTGCGTGAGCAGGGTGATGGCGAGCAGGATGGAGGACACTCCGCAGCCGATGTAGGTGATGAACGTCAGTGCCATCTCGTGCTCTTTAGGTGTGGGGTCGTCGTTGAGTTGCTGCATCACACGCGGCAAAGACAAAGATCCCGCGTATAGCGTTATCAGACTGTTGGGGCAAATGCTGTTTGCGAGCAGCGCCTATGAAGGCCGTCACTCGAGGCACACACAGTGTCACAAACAGCAGCAACGGAAACCGCGTCCGAGGTAAAGGCGTGGCCCTGCAATGGCGTCACTGCTGGTTGAAGGGCTGTTGACTGCGCTGCGCGACATCAGTGCTCTATACAATGTACAGTGTACAGGCAGCGTCCGCTCATTGCCCTAACGAGCACTCAAACCGCCCATGTGGCTGCTCGGAGCGAGAGCGAGCGGCTCATAGCAAGCGAATTTCGCGAAGTTTACATCTTGGTTGGAGGTGGGGTGGGTTGGCTCAGCCCACACAATGTAATCCAAGTCCATTCCTCCCTCCGGGGTCGATAAAATCAGGACTGTCAAGAAGATCAAAAGTGCTTGTCCTATGGACAATAGACTCGCCCCTGTCACCGAATGAGGAATTTCCACCACTGGCTCTGCAGGGCTTCAAGGGCGATGAGCACCAAAACCTCGATGCCCATTTGAGCAGTTGGAACTCACCACAAATTGGATTACATTGTGTGGGGGGGCCCTCATAATCCCAGGCTCCGCAAACCCCGTCCCCCTCCACCCCCAAACTGCTGACCCCGAAGCCTTGCCTCCCCCCGCGTGACCCCGGTGCCGCCCCTACGACCTCGCACACGCGGACAGGGTAACGGCTTTCTCCAGCGCAGACCAAACGCGGGCAGGTTGCTCGGTGGGCACTCGCGGACCCCTGGCGCTCGTGCGGCGGACGGGCACCTGCTCACCAGCAGGATGCCGAAGTGGGTGAGGTGGTTGCAGCTGCACGTGGTCTGGCTGGCGTTAGAACTGATGACCTCACATCCATCCTGGCTCCACCCGGGACCTCCTAGAGGGCGGGGAGTAGAGGATGGTGGGGGCAGTTGTGTGAGCTATGTGGAGTGGGACCTTTTTGCCAATATCAAAGTATTAAAAAATCAGAGCAGAGACAACCAGATCGAGATCAGAGTAGATACAGACAGATAGAGATCAGAGCAGAGACAGACAGAGATCAGATCAGAGAGAGACAGATAGAGATCAGAGCAGAGACAGACAGGTAAAGATCAGAGCAGAGACAGCCAGACAGAGATCAGAGCAGAGACAGTCAGATAGAGATCAGATCACAGAGAGACAGACAGAGATTAGATCAGAGAGAGACAGACAGAGATCAGATCAGAGAGAGACAGATAGAGATCAGAGGAGATATTTTGCGAATGCCTCTCGTACAGTGCGGTGGTGAAGGTGTTTGCCCCCCCACCCCACTCACCGTTCTTGTTGAAGTTCCAGAAGACACACTTGTATGACATCTGTGGGGGCAGGGGCACAGTGAGGAGAGGGGACAGAGCGAGTGAGTGTTGTTATTGCTCTGCAAGTGTTGCGTGAGTGTTGCGAGCGAGTGATGCGTGAGTGTTGCGAGCGGTGTTGTGAGTGAGTGATGCATGGGTGTTGTGAGCGAGTGTTGCGTGGGTGTTGTGAGCGAGTGTTGCGAGTGAGTGATGCATGGGTGTTGTGAGCGAGTGTTGCGAGCAGGTGTTGCGAGTGAGTGTTGCGTGGGTGTTGTGAGCGAGTGTTGCGAGCAGGCGTTGCGAGTGAGTGATGCGTGAGTGTTGTGAGCGAGTGTTGCGAGCGGTGTTGCGAGTGAGTGATGCATGGGTGTTGTGAGCGAGTGTTGCGAGCAGGTGTTGCGAGTGAGTGATGCGTGGGTGTTGCGAGCGAGTGTTGCGTGGGTGTTGCGAGTGAGTGATGTGTGGGTGTTGTGAGCGAGTGTTGCGTGGGTGTTGCGAGTGAGTGATGCGTAGGTGTTGTGAGCGAGTGTTGCGTGGGTGTTGCGAGTGAGTGATGTGTGGGTGTTGTGAGCGAGTGTTGCGTGGGTGTTGCGAGTGAGTGATGCGTGGGTGTTGTGAGCGAGTGTTGCGTGGGTGTTGCATGTGAGTGATGCGTGGTGTTGCGACCAAGTGTTGCTCTGCGCCTGTTGTTGCGGGGTGCTCACCCCAGTGGCTGTGCTGACGTTGTAGGAGAGTGAGATGGTGACATTCTCCGTGAGGTTCACCAGACTCTCGTTGCCGATCGTCGCCGCTATCACGGGGCTCACCAGGCCCGGGGCCTGCACGGGATCACAGCGGGCACAGGGCAAGGGTGGTCACGTGAGTCACAGCGACATAAGGGTCAGGGGTCATAGGATCATAAGGGTCACGGGGGTCATCGTGGCAGTATGGGGTCATGATTGGGCATGGGGTCGTGAGGTTGAGTCGGCCATTGTGAGCCTGAGTAAACGTGTGCATGGATTAATGTATCTGTGTGTACGTGTGCCGGTGAGCGTGTGAGTATGAGAGTGAGTGAGTGTGGGAGACTTACGTGGAAGAGGCCGCCCGTCTTGCTGTACAGGTTGAAGTGAGCTCGGCTGCTGTTGTGTCTCTGCAGCAGTGCGGCCGGTAGCTGCACCCACATCTGCAAGTTGCTCGACAGCTCATGGCTGATCACATCCTACAAAAACAAAGATCCCCCGTGTAGCCTTGAACAGATCGTTGGAGGCAAGTGCTGTTAGCGAGCACCCGTGAAGATCGCTACGGCACACGAGCGAGTGGGTGACCAGCACCGTGCCTTGCCACCTTTGTCTCCTGAGCGCTGACGTTTACACACCTCACCAGGTACTAATTTAAGGCTGAGTCGACCTAGGGGAGATCCAGGGCCAGTTCAGATATTCGTCACCGATGTTGGCCGTGAGCGTGAATCGAACTTGGGTCCCTGGGTCCGTAGCGTAGTCCACTAATCACTGCACCACCACTCCCAACACAAACCAATACAAAGACAAAGATCCCCCATACAGCCTTAACAGACTGTTGGCGCAAGTGCTGTTAGCAAGCACATATGAAGGCCGGCACGGCACATGAGGGGTGGGTGGCCAGCAACATACCCGGCCGCCTTTGTCTTCCCAGTGGCGATGTTTACACATTGCACCAGGTACTCGTTTGAGTTTAAATAGAGATTTCCAGCACCATTGAGGGTACTCCTGCCTCTTCTAAGTCGTCTGGCCAGTGAGGAAGAGGAGGCCAAATACAGTCTAGAGGGGTGCTCTAGTGGAAGCCATTCCGCCAGCAGTGACAAACACAGGATACACACAGCACACACAAAACACAGCATACACACAGCAAAGACACATGGCACTGATACACGGCACACACACGGCACACACTCTCACAGCACACACACACAGACCATACTCGCACAGTACACACGTACACACATACACACGCACAGTACACACATACGGACCTGGCTCTGCTGGTTCTGGGGCCCCACTCCAAAGACGAGAGGCCGTGGGGGCCCCACGGGCTGTGACTCGGCGACCGCCAGCAGCAGGTGTGTGGCCCAGACGCTCGCGTTCCCCGACACATTCAGACTCAGACTCAACGAGTCCACCGTGTGAAGCGTCCTGATGGGGGAGGGGGGGGGCACGGGGGATGGAGGGGGGTGGTCATTAGCACTGGGAACATCCGAGGTCCCTACAAAGAGAATGAAGATCTCCCCTGTAGCCTTACTAGTGTTCGGGTTGGGGCCGACAGCGAGAACCTATGAAAGGCCATGCACGGCACAAGGAGGCGGGGGGGGGGGGGGTGTGTGGCCAGTAGCACACCAGGCGTCTTTGTCTCCCAGTGCTGACCTTTAAACACCGCACACAGTACTAATTTAAGGCTGAGTCGGTTGTAGGAAAGGCTCAGCAGAACTTTTAATTCGTCTCTCCAGCGTGGAAGAGTAGGCCAAATACGCACGTTAGCAATGGCCGGCATCATCAGGTGATTTCTTGATGATGCTGGTCATTACTAATGGTGCCGGTTTTAACGACCGTTGTAACAACCAGTGGAACATCCGCACCCAATCGTTAAACGTTGGAATTGACCCTGCTGCAACATTATCATCATCATTCTAGAAATCCCACTGCACCACTGCTCCCCGTGCCTGCCGACATGTCCCCCAACATTGCTCCCCCCCACTACCCCATCTCGCCGCTCGCTCACTTGGTTGCCACGGCAGCGAGCTCGCTGTCCTGTGCGTCCATCATGTTACTGATGACTCCCAACATAGTCGAGGCCAAGTTCGACTGCACGAGGCCAACCTGAGCACACACACACAGACACATTCCATTATACACACACCTACACACATCAACATTTGCCATTCGCAACAAAGTGGCAGTGAAGTCACCACGGCGCTTATGCAAGACGAGGTCATGCGCACAGACAAAGGTGTTATGAGTTTACTGACTGAAATGACTGGAAAATGCACTACTTGTGCTCCCCACTGTGCCACCTTTCTGCGTTTTAGCCACCCGGCGCTCTGCTCATTATTGTGAGCGTTGCTCCTGAAGGCCTCCAACTGGCCAGTAGCATCCTTTACGAGCCTACTTCACAGAGGGTGATCTTGACACCGCTGGGACCAGTCATCGACAAGTATACTCAGTTCCACATCCTCCTGTACCACATCCGTCCATCTCTTCTCTACCCGTGCTGCGCCAGTTTACCCCTCTCTATCCAGTAAAACACAAATTGCTTGCGCACGCGATGGCTGGGCATGTCGGCGACATGACCCAGCTAACGCAGCTATGAATGCCAGGGGAGCTCATGAGATGGGACTATGTCCACATCTTTCAAGGATCTGTGAGCTCCTCACACAATCCAGCCTGGTTAAACTCAGAATGGAGCGTAGTCAGACCAGCCTGAATGTTTCAAACGGCGAATATGTTCCTTTAGAAGTCTCCACAGTACGCAAATATAAAAAAAAACCTGGAACTTCGTGTGGAGTGACAGACCAGGTAGCTTGCACACAGTGTTACGCAACCGTTATACTTACAACAAAACAAGCTGAAGATCCCCCGTATAGCCTAATCAGTGTTTTGGAGCAAGTGCTGCTAGCGAGCACCTATGAAGGCCGGCACTGTACATGAGGTGGTGGGTAGCAAGCACCACACCGGCCACCCAGTGACAATCTTTACACACAGCACAAGTACACATTTTAGGCTAAGTCAACCTAGGAGAGGCCCAGGACCGGTTGAGATAATTTTCACCGGCGTTGGCCGTCAGCGGGAATCGAACTCGTGTCGCCGGGGTTCGTAGCACATTGCGCTAACTGCTGCGCCACCCCCCGCGTGACGGTGAGTCGCGTGGAGACGACGCGCACCTGCAAGGCGCGCTGCAGGGTGTCCACTGTGATGTGCAGCTGCTCCTGGTTGAACTGGGCGCCCGTCTTCTGCGTGCGAGCATAGAGCGCCTGGGCGACGTTATACACGTTGTCTGCACGCAGCACACCGTCATGCGTTACAAGCGTCGTGTGCCCACGGCGCACCGTCACACGTCACTCACGTCGCTATAAGTAGCACACCGACACATGTCAAGATTACTCGCTACTCACAAGTTAATTGTGGGTAAGTCGGTACGTGAGCGAGCGAGTGGGTAAATTAGTAGGTAGGGGAGTGAGTGGGGGAATGCCTAAGTGAGTAGGTGATTGCGTGGGTTGGAGGGTAAGCGAGTAAGAAAGTGAGTGGATGCATGGGTGGGTGAGGACGTGAGTGATTAAGTGGGTGGGCCTTGATCTTGGTGATGGAGTTGTTGGTGAGGAGGTCCAGATCTGGACACAGACCCATCAGTAAGCTCCTCCGTAGGCGAGGCTGCGCTGGCTGAGTCATGTAGCCCACATGCCCAGCCATCGCATGCCCAAGCAACTTATGTTTGACCAGATAGAGGGTGCTAAATGGGCGTGGCATGGGCTGGAGAAGATTAATTGATGCGGTACAGGAAGATGTGGAGCTGAGTGGATTTGCTGAAGATTGGTTCCAGTGGTGTCAAGATCGGCCTCCTTGGAAGGAGGCTTGTGAAGGATACTACTGGCAGTTGGAGGCAGTCACCCTTCAACAACAGAGAAGAACAGAGAAGCGACGTTCACAACAAGAGCGGAGTGCCGGGCGGATAAAATTCGCAAGTTGGCACATCTGGTGCATCTGCCTCACTCTCAGTCAACCCATGGCACCTGGGTCTGTCCTGTGACCTCGTCAGCGAGCTTTGGTCACTTCACGTGGCCTTAAAGTGCACCTGGCCTGGCACAAGTGCCATGGTGACATCCCTGCCACTTCGTGGAGAATTGAAAGACTGCCCAATCAGATCATTCAACGGCGATCTGAAACAAATTAACGTGGCATCCTCCTGAAGCAGTCGAATGGATATCAAATCTCGACATCAATTTGTAATGTGTTCCAATCCCCAAAAATGCCATATGAAAGAAGAGTGGCGAATGACAGCTGTTGTTGCTGTTGTTGTTGGTGAGGTGAGGAGACGTATGGGTGAGGATACTCACCAGCTGTGATGTTCATGTTCTTGATCTCCTCGAAGGTCGGGATGTAGGCTGTAGGACCTGGAGAGCACAGACAGCGTAATCATGATGATGGCGCTGATGGTCCTGGTGATGGTGTTTGTCATGGAGAGCGATAATCGTGATGGTGGCGGTAGTGTTGGTGGTGATGGTGATAGTGATGGGCCTGTGATCCTGCATTGTGGAGGCAAGCGTTGATGGATTAGGTAGAGATCTGTGGAGGAAACTACAACAGCGGAGGGCGGAGGAGCAACGCTCACAAAGAGTGTAGCGCCGGGCGGCTAAAACTTAGCGAGGTGGTACAGTGGTGAGCACAGGTGGTGCATCTGGCAGTCATCTCAGTCAGTCAACGCATGGCACTTGAGCCAGCTTCCGACACTTCACATGATGGTCTCAAAGGTGCACCTAGCCGGGGTGTTGATCTGTGATACTCACAAACTCTAACCTTTGCAAAAAAACGGAAGGGAAATCGGTTAAACTGTTTTCGGTATTTAACTCTGGGCCATTGGAAGTGTGACCCTTGAAGGTTCTGAAGGATGCTCGAGGGGTCAAAGTTCAGGGGACTCACGAGTGATGCACCCAGTGACATCTGCGCAATGGTGTGCGATGTCGTCGTTTGTGCAGATCCTGCACACACGGACACAAGTGCGTACATCACTTAGCAGCAGGGCCTCGCATGTGTACACACACACCATGAGTACAGTAAAAAAGATCCCCCTTGTAGCCTTAACTGTTAGGGAAGAAGTGTTATTAGCGAGTAGCACCTATGAAGGTTAACATGGGACACGACGGGGTGGGTGGCCAGCACCATGACCGACCGCTTTTGTCTCCCTAGTGGCGATGTTTACACACCGCACCGGGTACTTATTTGAGGGTGAGTCGACCTAGGGAGGTCCAGGACCGGTTCAGATAACCGTCACTGGTGTTGGCCAGGAGCGGAAATTGGACCCGAGTTGGCGGGTTCATGACGCAACGCACTAACCGCTACACTTTCGCTCCACACAAGACAAGACAAACACTTAGACACTACGTGCAGACAGCCGCCGTATTGGTGACCGTGCTCGAGTGGAGACACTGCGTGGTGTGTTCACAATGGCCGTGTCTCACTCACCTGTCGGTTTGGGCTGGGAGCCGTTGCCGCTCATGTTCCCTGCACGACATTGAGGAGAGGTTAATATGCTTAGGTTTTTTTCGGTTAATGTTGTGCAAGCAGCTTACATGGTGACTCACAGACTTAAATGGAGACCCACAGAATTACATGGAGACCCACCGACTTACATAGAGACCCACATACTTACATGGACACCCACAGGCTTTCATGGGGAACCACAGACTTACATGGAGACCCACAGAGTTACATAGAGAGACTTACATGGAGACCCACCGACTTACATGGAGACCCACCGACTTACATAGAGACCACATACTTACATGGTACTTACATGGAGACCCACCGACTTACATGGAGACCCACCGACTTACATAGAGACCCACATACTTACATGGACACCCACAGCTTACATGGAGACCCACAGACTTACATGGAGACCCACAGACTTACATGGAGACCCACAGACTTACATGGAGACCCACAAACTTACATGGAGACCCACAGACTTACATGGAGACCCACAACTTACATGAAGACCCAGATACTTACATGGAGACCCACAGACTTACATGGAGACCCACAGTCTTACATGAAGACCCAGATACTTACATGGAGACCCACAGACTTACATGGAGACCCACAAACTTATATGGAGACCCACAGTCTTACATGAAGACCCAGATACTTACATGGAGACCCACAGACTTACATGGAGACCCACAAACTTATATGGAGACCCACAGTCTTACATGAAGACCCAGATACTTACATGGAGACCCACAGGCTTACATGAAGACCCACAGGCTTACATGGAGACCCACAGACTTACATGGAGACTCACAGACTTACATGGAGACCCAGAATTACATGGAGACCCACACTTACATGGAGACCCACAGACTTACATGGAGACCACAGACTTACATGGAGACCCACAGACTTACATGGAGACCCAGAATTACATGGAGACCCACAGACTTACATGGAGACCCACAGACTTACATGGAGACCCACAGACTTACATGGAGACCCACAGACTTACATGGAGACCCACAGACTTACATGGAGACCCACAGACTTACATGGAGACCCACAGACTTACATGGAGACCCACAGACTTACATGGAGACCCACAGACTTACATAGAGACCCATACACTTACATAGAGAGCCACAGACTTAGAGAGCCACAGACTTACATAGAGACCCACAGACTTACATAGAACCCACAGACTTACATAGAGACCCACAGACTTACAAACACAAGCAATACCCACAACATAAGCCATAACATGAAGTGAAAAACGAACACAAACCACAACACAAACCCTAACCACAAGCCCCAACCATAACACCCGACAGTGTCCCTCCTGTGGTGAGAGCTAAGTCACTGCACAGCCCGCCCCACGCTCTGTGGTGAGGAAGAGTTCACCTCACCGGATTCAAGCTGCTCTCAAATTCAAACGTTTACCCCCACCCCCCACCCCCCTGGGTGGGTCCACCGGCCCACCCTGGGTCGGGTCACCGCCCCAGCAAATGCAACCTCCTCACCGCATGGGAGGTTGTGGTCCTCGATGAGGAGGCCCTGTGAGTAGTTCCAGTGCATCCACCCAGTCCACGAGCGCGCCACTCGGAGACTCGCAGTCGGCGCTTTCCACGGCGCTCTCGTTGAAAGCCTCGCCCCACAGGCGGAACGCATACAGCTCCCCCTTGAAGGCCTTGTCTTCCGTCAACGTGCCATCCATGTTCTGACCACGGCCCAGGGACAGGAGGCTTCGCCTCGCGAATGCAGTGCGGACGCGTTGTTGTTGTTGACGGCGGCAGCGGAGGAGGTGTTGAAAGCGGTGGTGATGGCCGAGGTGGTGTCAGCGATGCCGGTGTCGGCCCCGGGTTGTGTTTTTTTNATTTGACCGGGCGCGTTCGTGTTACCGTTGTTGGTCTTGATTTTGCCCGCTGTGGTCGTTGCCGGCGCGCCGCCGCCTCCCCCGGGAACTTGAGAGGTGGTCGCGGCTTCAGCGGCGCCGATGCTTCCATTCCCACTCAAGGGACTTATCGGAATAATTCGGGAATTATTAACGCACGTTCCATTGAGGAACAGATTAACAAAGCTCGTGTTGGCTGTCACGCACAGCTTGTGCCAGTGGTCTCCGCTCAATTTCTTATCTTCTGGAAGAAAAAAGCCGTAAACAGTCCCTTTAAGGTGAAAATGCACAGAGGAAGAAGGGAACAAAACCACCTCCAAGCCCAGTGCATAATTTCCATTTATTGATATTTTCTGGTAGGAGAAGACCGTAGAATACTCGTATGGCACCATGTCCGCTGCGGCGACGCGAAGTTTGACGCAGACCGTCAACGCCTTTATTTTCAGGATCCCCTGCGACGTCGCATTCTCATCCACGCCGTTATTCCGGAACACCGCCTTCTTACTCAGCATGTTGCTAGCCACTGTGGGGACGGGTGGGGACACGCGAGGACAGGTGGGGACAAGCGGGGACATGAGAACACGCAGGGACACAAAGGGAAGGGAGAAACAAGGACACGTGGAGACACACGAACACATGGAAATGCGTGGACACGCGAGGAAGAGGAGGCACACGAGTACACAGGGAACACGCGGGGGCCATGGGGACACATTGAGGCACATGGACACAGAGGCGGGACTTATGGGGAGAAGGGTGTATGTGGATTGTTTTTTATGTGGAGAAACTGATATGGGAAGGAGGCGTATGGTCTGCTCATTTCTTTAGTTTACTCATGTGAATAACGATTGATGAATTGGACGGTTGGGACACTCGCACATTGACGCGCCCATCGCCAATAAGGACGCCCCTATCCCATGCGTCGGCCGCACCGTGACACGCGGCGAGATGGGAAGAGGAGCGGCAGCAGAAGAATCCGAATCGCCCCGGTGATCCGTGGGATACCTTGGCGGTAGACGGCACTGAACCCCCGTTGGAAGACCGTGAAGTCGGAATGGAAGAGCACGGTGAGTGAGCTGCCCGTCGAGTTCACGCTCAGGTGGTTGGCCGTGATGCCGCAGAACGTGCCGAGGGCGCGCCCGTCGCTGTCGAGCAGCGTCATGTTGTCGTAGAGGCAGCCGCCCTGCGACTCCAGCTGGAAGTCGCTGAACGTGAGCTGCACCACGAAGCCCCGCGGTGCGCGCAGCTCCCAGCGGCAGCGCGCGCTGGCCGGGTACGCCGACGGGTAGCCGGGGGATGTGAACCCCCCGCTCGGAGCCCGCAGGACGTTCCGGCACCCCCCGGTGAACCGCGGGACCCCTGCCCTGACCGGACGGCTGAGTCCGGAGACGACGATGAGGAGGTGGTGGTGGTAACAGGGAGGTGGCGGGGACGAGGTGGAGGAGGAAGAGATGTGGGTGGGGGGAACGCGGGAGCGATGTCGGTTGTGGGGCGGATGGCCCGTGGGGGGGGGGGGGCCTCGAGGGAGGCTGAAGGCTGTGCACGTTGGAGGGTCGGGGGTGAGGAGCGGGGCAGGCAGGTCACGAGGCACGGCCGTGCAGGCAGGAGGGGGAGCCATTCTTGGGATCAGCAGGAGGGGAGGATGATGAGCAGAGTGGGGAGAAGGGAGAGGAGGAAGTTGATGATGCATCGGTAGTAGTAGGTTGAGGTGAAGAAAAGGTAGTTGGAGTAGTATGATGATGATAAGGTTGAAATAGTAGCTGTTGGTTGATGATATTCTTGAGGTGAACATAGTATTAGTAGCAGTTGGGGAAGCACGATTGATCTCGGAGTTAAGCAGAGCCCTCAATTCTTCTCATCCTCGGTCTTGTTAGTCTCTCTCTCTCTCTCGCTCGCTCCTCCCTCCCAACTCGGGGGCAGGGCAGGCATGCAGGAGGCAGGGTCATCCTCCAGGGTGCAGGGATAGGGCCGCTATGCATGAAGCATAGGTCGGGTTAAAGTGCAGGGATAGGGTTACAGGGCAGGATGCAGAGATAGGGTCGTAGTTCCAGCAGGATCATTGTGCAGCGCAGGGATGGTCGTAATTGTGCAGAGCGAGTTACGGTGAGTACAGGGAGGTGGAGGGGAGTTAATTGCCTGTCAGGCAATTGATTCGATGTTAGGGTGCGTGGTCACGTGCTGTTAGTGGTGGACGCAAGCAGCTCATGCACACAAGGACAGTGTACACATAGACACGTGTACACACACACACACATGTACATATAGCCATGTGTACAGAGACACGTGCACATACAAGGATATGTGTATGCATAGACAGGTGTATACAGACATGGTGACATGCAAACATGTGACGCAATGATGTAAACATGATGCGATGATTATGATGTGATGTTGGTAATGATTATGGTGATAGTGTTCATGACGATGGTAGTGATGGTGTTGTTAAAGATGATAATGTTGAAGTGATGATGTGATGTTGATGTGTTGGTACCTGTAAAGGAGAGTTCCTGCGTGAACGCGAGTACCACGAGGAAGAGAAACGGAGATCGGATAGGCAGCAGAGATATCATCCTGCAATACACAAGACAAAGGATCCCCCATTATAACCTTAACAGACTGTTGTGGCAAGTGCTGTTAGCAAGCACCTATGAAGGCACGAGGGGTGGGTGGCCAGCACCACGCCCGGCCACCTTTGTCTCCCGAGTGGCGATGTTTACCAACCGCGCCAGACACTTATTTCAGGCTGAGTCTACCTAGAGGAGGCCCAGGACTGGTTCAGATAATCATAACTGGTGTTGGCCTTGAGCGGGAATCGAACTCGGATGACCAGATTTGTATCGCAGCGCCCTCACCGCTACACTACCGCTCCCCACAAATACACAAAAAGACGAATACATGAACACACCTTACCACACATGCACAAAAGATACCCGTAGAGCCTGCACATGCAGTTGGGGCAAGTGCTGAAAGTAATCAATACCAATACCTGCTATTCACTACTAAGTGACGGCGACGTCACCATGGCGACTGTACCAGGCCAGGTAGACTTTGAGGCCACGTTAAGTGTCGGAGGCTCGCTGACAGGTCACGTGACAGACCCAGGTGCCATGTGTTGACTGACTGAGATGACCGGCTGATGCAATAGCTGGGCCCCCAGAGGGCTGAAATGAATGGCAGATGTACTACCTGCGCTCCCCACTGTGCCAACTTTCTGCGTTTTAGCTGCCCGGTGCGCCGGTCATTGTTGTGAGCATCGTTCATCTGCCCTCCGCGATTGCTGGAGGGTGACTGATTGCCTCCAACTGCCCAGTAGCATTCTTCACAAGCCTCCTTCCAAAGATGATGATCCTAAAATCATTGGAATCAGTCTTTGGAAAAGTAAACTCAGCTCATCTCTCGTCCATGAAACCTACCCACCTATTCATCCACTCATACAAACACTCAAAGAGCCCCATATATTCTTCAACAGGAGTTATTAAACACCTACGAAAACTGGCACGACACACAAAACGGTGGCATCGTAGAACCATGCAGCACCGGTCCAGCTCCCGACAGATTAATGGCAGCTTCTCCTCAGCTGGCATTCGGACACTTCCCACCCTTGCTCCACCAATCGAGGTTTAGAGAGGTGACTTCATAGCTGTCTGCCTGCACAGGGGGCCTCTGGTACAAGCTTATTCTGATTTCCTCTCCATGGTCCTTTGTGAATTACGTTTGAGCGGGAGGCGTCATCAGCCCCTCGCACCAGCCCAGCGCCCGCGTTGGTGGACGTGAGTGTGTGCGCCGCAATAATACGAGTTTCGTACATTGAACGCCATCATTGTTACAATGCAAGGCGATCGTCACGAGGCGCTGCTGTGTTGCCGTGTGTATACACAACTGAGCAGCGATTTGCGGAGTAATGTTTCACATTTGGCAAATTCGGACCGTGACACCGGCACACAATGGCCTACTCTCTTCAAATAATGGCAAGGGGAACTTTAGCGACCACCGTTTGCACGTAGTAGTGCAATAGTATTTTACGGTCAACACGCAGCACGACCACAGTATTAACCAGGGCGGCCCGCCAGATTCGACCCGCGAAACTTCTGCAACAAGCGGCGAACTCCCTGCCGCGGTCCGCGTCACCGTCAAGTGGGGGCGGGGGGGTCATTAGCCGACTGACGTCAGCCTGTTGCCAAACACCATTACTCACAATACACCAGTGTTGCCATGTGACATCACTCACTCACTCACAGTGCAGGGCCTGCACTTACACAGAGCCCACCGATGAACCGAGTAATTTGCCTACCCGGTACACGCAGGTTATGCACGCGTACAAGGATGCTCTTGTACAGCGTGTATAAGTGTTGCTAGCTGATGAGTAGCACTGTGGGTAGATCTGTTGTTACATACTCGTTTTTATTTTACCACTGAGCTATAGCGCTCTTTTCAGATGCGACCTGGCAACCAATAGCTCAACTTGGTGGCTTGTGGAATTGTATAGCAGCAAAATACTCTAAACGCATGTTTCTAAATGCGAAAGGACCCGAAGAAAAATCCACGCGACCACAGCGAGAGCGACACGCAAACTACAAATCTACAGCAGCAGCAGCAGGCGTCAAGGGTTGCGATCGCACCCAGGACCTCCTCCACACCAGGCGAGGTAGCTAACATTTCTCCACCCATGAATGTGGAATTTCCACCACCGCCTCAGCTGGGCTGCTATACACAGATGTGCACCTACGCCTCAATGCTTACTTGAGCAGGAATTCTTGAACATGTAACAAAGACGAAGATCCCTCGTTTAGCATCCAAACGGGCCGTTGCTGTGTGGGTCAGCGAGAAGCACTTCGCGAAGGGCGGCACGGCACACGAGGGGGGGGGGGTGGCTAGCAGCAGCATCACCCAGCACAATACCAGAGGCTCCTCCAGCTGCAGACCGGCGCTCTCCTGCCGAGAGGCGGCAGCAGGGACGAGCGAGGAGACACGCGAGAGGGAGTTTTCACTCCACCCTCGAGGCCTCTCTCTCACCCAGACACCCGAGGAAAGAGTCTGAAAATCGTGCTCCTGTTTTTCGGATTAAACGTGCGGGGAAATGGCCACAGGCTCTAGCCCCCGACGCGACACTTTCTGACGACCTCGTGTTGTCGTTGTTTTGAGTTTACCCGAAAACGCGGAGTGGAGTCGTCCGGGAACGTGGTGTGAGGAGACTTCCGAAACGCGCTTTTCCCACCAAAAAGTAGTGGGGGGGGGGGGGTCACGTGGCACGTTGGGTGACGTCACTCATATATATTTGTCATATTTAAACGATCCGAACGTGTCCTTAAAACTACGAACATCCGATATATATTTTTAAACTTAGCCCTACAGTATATATTTAAAATAAAACAACGAGTGATTTAAGCTGAAGATGTTTCAAGTTGATTTTGTAAAAAAACAACGGAGCAGTGTCTGTTTTCAAAGGGGCGGCGGGTAAAGGGGAGTCACGTGATTTGCTGGAGGCTTAAGCTGGGTTCCAGAGATACGCGGGGCGAATGACATCGTCCAAACTGCAAAGAAAGGAAGATATGCAATCTCTCCTTCACATATCCCTCGCTCCACGTACAAAATAAGAGTTTTATTTTGTAACACATCACATCAACCGCCAGCGCATTCTGGAAGTGAATCATTTCCACAGAATGTCAGTAGAAGCAAACCTCTGGACCAGGTTCGACATTCGTGTCTCCCCAGCAGAGCAAGGTTCGCTTGAACCAATGCTGGTGAACTACCACGTGGCTATCGCACGCCTGTCAACCCCTTACCAGTGCCCTACCTTATTACTGACCAATTCCGACCTATTGGTCACCCCGTGCCCCTTAGAGATCTCAACGTTCATCCTACAAAGCCCCATCACAAGGGAGAAACACAAATAGACAAAACATTGCTTTTGTCCGTATTGAAACGGCTGTTCGCCATATGGACCTGAAAACTCAATCTCCCTGTACAATAATACTGGTAACGTAAGCCTACGTGTTAAACTAAACCGTATGAGTTGACGTGGGCCGTACATAAAACAGATTCCTGCGGAGGGAGCTGGTAGGAACGTTGGGTTGCTCGGTCAATGGCCAGGGTCAATGGCGGCGTGGTGTATTCCGCAAATATGCCCGACTGAGGGCGGGCACAAGCCGGCGTGAGTAGGTTAAACGTTGAGTTTTATAAGGGCACCACGGGGTGACCAGTCCCTCCCACCACCCACCCAGCCCCACCCTCCCCACCCTCCCTCCTCACCCAGCCCCACCCACCCTCCCCTCCCCACCCAGCCCTTCCCCACCCTCCCTCTCCACCCTCCCCTCTCACCCAGCCCCACCCCTCCCAGCACGACGGACACAATAATCGCGTGGGCTGGTGTAACCGGGGCCAACCAGTATGACGTCACGCACCTAGGGAGGGGGTCAGACATTTGTGACGATGTGTGACGAGGGGGGTGGGCTTGAGAAATGTGACGTCACATCAAAATGCGCAACTTTAAATAAATATAGACAACACGTTCTACTTAACTAAATAGACTTTTTAATAAATGTTTTCTCCTACAACATCAGAGTGCAGCGCCACATTAAATACGCACTACAATCACAATAGTTTAAAGCATGTCTTATTTTGGGGGGGGNTCTGACTTTTTGTGACGCTGTGTGACGAGGGGGGGGGGTCAAAAATCGCCCAAAATCGCGTGACGTCATTTATGGACGGCCCCTATGTTATAGGCAAGGACCCCTCTCTGTATTCGGTGTGAGGCCCAAGTTGAGCACGAAACTCCGCAATACACAGCGCAGAATCATCACTCGCGTCATTCTGGAAATTATAAATCGTATATAAAAATATAAATCGCATGTAAATAACGAAGAGATAATTGTTTTGTGTCACGGCCAGAAGGGAGCGTGGCGGACAAGACGTCATCATCACATCGGTGTTCATCCAACAGTGGGTCGACCATAACCGTAGCGATAGAAGAATTGCGAAATGCGTGAATGAATTAACCTGAGAGACGGAGACAGGGACACAAGCAGATTATTGGCATCATCCAGCAGTGGATAGTCCGTGACGATGAAAGCACGGAGATATGCGTGTCTGGCATGACGCCCACAGAGGAAGGAGCAAGTGGTTTGTAGAGCACACACAGTGTGATGACATCGTCACCACCACCACCATCATCATCATCCAGACTGTTAATGAGAGAGACGCGAGTGGGGCTTGGGGCAGGAGACGTCACGGCGAGAATGAGCGTGCTGACGGACGACGATGATCACAACGGGAATGGCGAACGCAGCCCCCCACCCCACCGTGGAGGAGACGGAGCGATGGTTCTGGTGACGTCGTCTCGTGGTGTGGATGGAGCAGCAAGATGATGTGTGGGTGGATCGTTACGTCGCGGGCGGTGGCGGCGGCGGCGACTTTGGGGAGGAAAGAGATGGCCATCATCCAGCGGTGGATTGACCATGGCTGCCGATGATGACGATATCGTAATTCCCCGACAACATGTTCCTGAGCTGCGTCCTGCGAGTTAGAATGCCGCACGGTTCAGCCAAGTGTGGCTTTTGGGAGCAATTGACGGCATGGCAATTATCCGACGTCATCGAGTTGGTTGGTACATCGTTGACGCGACTTTTTATTATCATTTCGCTCTAACCAGTAACACGTGCGGAGTACGGACATCATCGCCGTCGTGATGTTCGATCGGAGTGATTGGTTGTTGAGGCGCGTGTTGCCGAGTGGGACCGCAGCCTTAAAAACTTTAACGTTTTGCAAACAACTCCGCGTGGATTCTGCTACAGGGTGTGGCCAGTCCCTTTGCAATGGGGGGGGGCGGGNAAAACCCCAAGATAATGATTAATTGTGCACCTCCATTGGAACAGCCTCGCGTTGCTGCCCTACAACCTCAAGCACGCGCCTGGATTCGTGCCCAGGATCTCCTCGGCTGATTCTTTCCAGTGTATTGCTGCGCACTGTATCAGCAGTTTCCGGACAGCAGCTGTCTTGAGTTCCACACTATTTGCCAAACTTAAGAAATGTTAAGTACTACAGAACTGTCTTCATGCGTTGTTGTTGTTGTTACTGGTCTGGGGTTCAGGGGCAGCCACATCAGAGACCAAACCCTCTTCCAATCCACCACCGTTCACGTAATTCCTGATTCAATCAATCCCCGAATTTGCGAGGCAGAATACAAAGTGACTGTGTTGTGGACACCCTCTCTGTGCAGAGCAGCAGCGATCACCCTGCCCGGGCTGCGAATAGCGGGGGCTTGGTGCGATCTCCCTCGCCTGGTGCGCAGGATCACTTAAGTTCGACCCCAGACCCTGGCGATGCCTGCTATTGTTTGGCTGCTACGATCAATTCCCACGCGTGGTGGTGGTGGTGATGATATCAGCCACTCCATGACGAGCTATCATCATCACGAGCTTAATGGCCTTTACCTGCTGGTGATGAAAATACGCGAAGTTGTTGAAACAATACTGGCAGGACAAAATGATGTGGTAATATTCTGCTGCTGCTGCTGTGTTAGCGGCGGTGCACAAGCACAACCAATAACAACTAAACTCGTTCCGACGCTTCGGGAAATGACCCTTCTTTATAGCAGATACATAAGACGCGGTGAAGACTTTCCTAGATAAATAATACATGTGAATAATATTAATAATTATCTTGAATATGATAATGCAACGCTGGACATTGCAGCGGACTACAAACAATGCAATCAAACTGCAGGAAAAATGACATCATCATGGGGAAACTGATATAGCAATTACAGTTATATTGTGAATATTAAGATATCGTATCGTGAAGAATTACTTCGCGACAAGCCTGCTTGCCTGCTTGCCACACGCACGTGTATACATACATACACACATGTTTAACATAGGATAATCACTCAAGTCGCTATAGAGAATATAAGTATTCTTTGGTTCTTTCGGTTAAGTCACTATAAAGATAAATAATAAATTAAATAATTAATAATAGCATACTACGACGTTTCAATTGCAACACAAGCAATCATCATCAGGTATAAAAGAAATAGCAACAAAAATCTAACCAAAAATCTAACCAGTTAGTTAAATCTAACCAGTTAGATTTTTGTTGCTATTTCTTTTATACCTGGATGTTTGTGTTGCAATCGAAACGTCGTGTATGCTATTATTTATTTTATTTTANCTTTATACGTGACTTAACCGAAAGAACCAAAATAATTCCTGCACAGAAAGCTCCAAAATTGAATAAATATAAGTACATGTAAATAATTAATACAAGTATGTATTTACACATCCCATCAGCCATACGGACCAGTCTCAAACAGGGAGTCCGCCCTTGCCTGTAACCACTACCTCAGCCTGACTGCTGCTGGTGGTGAGACGCCGACTGTCGAAGCCAGCCCTTGCCAGTAACCATCTGGCAGTCCACCATCTCTGGTTCAGTCGCTCCAACGGCACTGTGATCCCCTGTAACAGAGCTGCTCAGTTCAATGGGCCCTACCAGCTGAAATAATAGCCTTAAAAGTCTGTACGCAACTCACAAGATATCTATGCAATCCCAAATACGTAGCTGTGTGTAATTACAGCAAGGCCGTAGCCACGGAGTCAACATTGGGGGGACCAAATCTTCCAGGGGTCTCCCCCCCCAGAAAAAATCAAATTTGAAAAGAATTTCCTGCCTAAAATATAAAAAAATTCACTAACACATGCGATGACTTTTTATTTACTTTTTACAATAATGTCTAATAGTGTATTGTATTACATTGCTCTGTTTTTTCTTTTTTTCCTTTTGTTTCATTGTATGTAATGGCAGAGATTAGGGATTAATAAAGTACAACCATAACCACAATCATATAAACATAAATCTATTTTATAGCAATATATTGGGGGGACATTTTGAGCATATGTGTCCCCCCAATATATTACAATTACGGCCTTGCATTGCAGTATATGCATCTCTGTGTAACTCTCTGGATATCTGTGTCGTTGTATGACTATGTAACTATGGTGCTCTGTGCAACTCTATGGGTCGCTATGTAAGTATGAGTGGCTATGTAACTATTTGGGTCTCTATGGCTCTCGATTAACTCTGTGAGTCTCTATGTAACTATGGCTCTCTATGTGACTCGATGGGTCGCTATGTAACTATATGGGTGACTATGTAAATCTTTGCGTCTCTATGGAACTCTATGGCTCTCTATGAACTATAAGCGTTTCTATGTAACTGTGGCTCTCTATGTAACTCTATGGCTCGCTATGTAACTCTTTGGGTCTCTATGGAACTCTATGGCCCTCTAAGTAACTCGATGGGTCGCTATGTAGCTCTATGGGTGGCTATGTAACTCAATGTATCGCTATGTAACTCCTTGGGTCTCTATGAACTCTGTGAGTCTCTATGTAACTCTGTAGCTCTCGATGTCACTATATGGCTCTGTATGTAACTCGATGGGTCGCTATCTAACTATATGGGTCGCTATGTAACTATATGGCTCTCTATGAACTCCGTGAGTCTCTATGTAACTCTATGGCTTTATATGTACCTCTATGGCTCTCTTTATAACTACAGTGTCCTGTAAACTGAGGGTCTTGATCTGGAGTCGTCCTTGTAACAGAGCTGTTCAACTCCTTGGGCCTCACAGCTGGAATAAAGTCTGAATCATAATCATTGAACCATGTAGATTCGCCCCCTCCCCCATCCCTTGTTGCGCGTGAGACTCGAGCTGATGGGAGAGGAGTTCGGACCCCATGCCAGATACCAGCTGCCTGCATAGCTGAGCGGTTAGAGCACCGGTCTCGTAAATCCAGAGGTCGCGAGTTCAAATCTCACCGGGGCCTTAACAATATATTACTTGCCACACACTCAAATAACACAACCCTTCCACTGGCGCCAGGCCAGTCCCAACTCAACACACACACAGCCTCACAACCTCCCTCCTTGCCATATCCGTCCTTCCACACAGGAACCACTCGCCAGATATCACTGAAAATATATTCCCGTGGCCGGGAATCGAAGTCAATAAGTATTTGCGCTAACCGTTGCGCCACCGCTCCCAAACTGATGTTTACAACACACAATCAAGTACAAATGTTGGGAATGTTATTTCTGGGGTTGTTGGCTGACTAGGCAGCGAAGCTGCGTATCGCCACTGAACCAGCGTGGTGAAGTATGGCTTGGGATGCACGTGAAAGTGACCAGCAGAGGGCAGCAGCAGCAGGAAACGCGTACTGGGGTCCTCGCACGCAAGTCGAGAAAAAAATATTCAGGATGGGCTGGCTGGTGATTGATTTCTCATAATTACAAAGTCATACAATATATCAGCACAATTGCCTATTGTTCCAGCACCTCCGATTAGCACTGTTGGCTACCTACAATACGTTAAACAAACATACACAGGCCCAACATACATCGCGTGTTGGACGTGAGCGGGTATCCAACTCTGGAGCCGGCGTGCTTAACTACACACTCACACATACAATTACACACATACAATTACACACATACAATGATACATAAACACACGCACTCAAAAACGATCGCTCTGTATAACCTCAATAGACTGTTGAAGACCGGTACACATACGAACACACGCGTACACGCACACTATGTATATAATTGTTAATCATCACAGCGCTTTGTTATTCCACTGCTGTATGAAATCAAGGCCACTATACCCACGTTAGTTAACTCCACCGCGCTGTCAAGAGCCGCAGGCTGGGGTCACCACCACCACTCGCCACTGACGTCAGCCGTGGTCAGTCATCGAACCCGGGTTGTCAGGTTTACAGAACAATGCACATTGCCACAGGCACTCGCACACAATGCACGCAATCTCATACAAGTACAAAGACAAATATGCCCCGTATAGCTTTTAATAGACTGTTGGGGAAAGTGCTGTGCGGGCGTGGTGTGTCATTGTGTATTACATATTGCACCAGGTACTGCATCAAGGCTGAGTCGACCAAAGGGAGGCCAAGGACCGGCTCACCACTGATGTTAATGAATCGCACTCTGAAGCAGCGGGGTTCGTAGCGCATTGCGCTAAGCATTGCACCACCGCTCCGTGTCAGTGATTATTATAACTCGATAATAATAGAGGTTTTTTGGGGGATATGCATTTAGTATGTACGCATAGGAAACGGGGGGGGGGGGTGAAGCCTCGATAATAATGTGTCTACATTGGCCTTGAAATGAGTGTAGATATCCGGCGGTGGACTGTTTGCCTAAACACGTTAATAGTATTAATCCTTGATCGTTTCTGCGTGGATTGAATATCGGCCGTTCTATAGGATTCGGGGGAGGGGGGGGTCAAGCGTGCGTACGCAGGGGGAGGGGGGTGTAAAAAGGGCGCATGCGTACAGGGAGGGGTCAGGTTTTGAGAGATTTTTACGGACAAACTAAATGGATGGTCCCTAATAGCAACAGTGGCGAATGATTCCTGAACCAGTTTCTGTCCCCCCTAATCCACCCCTCCCCCACCGCCTCGCCACGTATTCATTCACAAACCAGCAGTGACCAGTGTGGCGAGGTATGGTCAAACAACTATCGCACTGACAAAGGCCTGCACGTTGTTATTATTCGTGTAACTCGTTCAGTGTTTTATCGGTATGTGGTCTATGCTCTGGGTACAATGTATGTCATTGCGTGATGAGTTCCGTGTGGGTTCAGGGTTTGTTATGGACGCACCTGGAATTTGCATCGAAAAGCAGAAACAAGAACACGCTGATTAGAGAACACACGCAGGCGAGAGAGATATTCACATCGATCTACATCCAGCAGTGGATGGACCACGGCTGATGATAGTCGTGATAATGAGGAATGTACGTGTGTGTACGTGTGTAAATAGTAAGTGTGTGTGTGGTGATGCGTTCTGCGTATCTATGTGTGTGTGTATAGGCCTTTATAAGTGCTCGCTAACAGCGCTTTCCCCAACAGTCTGCTAAGGCCATACGGGGGATATTATTGTATTAGTGTAGGTATCAATGCGAGTATGTTAGTGAGTTTATACATGTGTGTATTGAGACGGTGTGTGTGTGTGAGAGGTCGTGTCGTGGTTAGCGCGACGCTGCGCTACGAACCCCGCGACTCGAGTTCGATTCCCGCTAACGGCCAACGCCAGTGAAGGATTATCTGATCCGGTCCTGGGGCCTCCCTAGGCCGACTCAGCCTCAAATGAGTACCTGGTGCGGTGTGTAAACATCGCCACTAGGGAGACAAACACGGCCGGGCGTGGAGCTAAGCCACCCCACCCCCTCGTGTGTCGCGCCGACCTTTATAGGTGCTCGCTAACAGCACTTGCCCCAACTCTCTTAAGGCTACACGGTGGATCTTTATCTTTGTTTTATATGTGGGTAATATGCTTATGTCTTTTTGTGGAATATGGTCCTGGGTCTCTCCGAGGTCGACTCAACCTCAAATGAGTGCCTGGTGCGATGTGTCAACATCGCCACTAGGGAGACAAAGGCGGCCGGCGTGGAGCTAAGCCACCCACGCCGTCGTAGGCCGTGCCGGCCTTCATAGGTGCCACTCGCTAACAGCACTTGCCCCTGTCGCCATGTGTAGGCTACACGGGGAACCTTTCTCTTATGTTTGGGACGTACTTGTTCAGAGTATAGCGCGCGCGCGTGTGACTTGTGAACGCCGCGCTGCCCACCGTAACAAAATTAACCTGCCCCCCCTCTCTCTCTTTGTTGGGGGGGGGGGGNAGTCGCGTCCCCTGTTCTCACCTCCCAGCGGCGAGGGGTCGCGGGACCCCGGGTCGATGCGGGGTCAGGACCCTGTTCCGGACCCCGAAGTCTCCACGCAGCACTGGGTTCCCGCAAGTCGGAGTCCGGGTCTCCGCTCACCCCCCCGCTCCCCCCACCCCCACTTGCAGCTGTCTTGAAGTGAAGGGTCCCTTTCCGGCAGGGGTCCGGTAGGGGTCCGGTAGGGGTCCGAGAGAGGCACCTTCGGCTGTCCTTCCTTAGCAGGGGTCCGAGAGAGTCGTCCCCGCTCCCCGAGAGTCGAGGTCAGTCCTAAAAGGGGTTCTTAGAGAGGGTATCCGAGACTAGGGGGTCTCTTCCACAGGGGTCCTGTACTAGAGGAGGCCGATGCGGGCCGAGGGATGTCCGCGTACCCCTTCGACTCGAGCGGAGCAGCGAGCGAGGGGGATGATGATGATGAAGTCGCGACTTCGCTCCCTCTCTGCTGCCCTCCCTCCCTCCACCTCGAGTGTGCGCGACTCGGCGCGTCAGCGGGGAGTGACGCCACAGGACCCTCCCGAGCCGGGGAGGGGTGAGGGGTGAGGGGAGGGTGAGGGGTGAGGGAGGGTGGGGAGTGATGGGAGGAGGGGTGCGGAGATGCGTGGAGTTAAAGCGACTTTAGTGATGTGAGGGTGAGTGAAGGAGTGATGGGAGCGAGGGTAATGGGAGGGAGTGATGGGTGGGAGTGGAGTGATGGGAGGGAGTGATGGGGTGGGGAGGAGTGATGGGAGGGAGTGATGGGGTGGGGAGGAGTGATGGGAGGGAGTGATGGGTGGGGTGGAGTGATGGGAGGAGTGATGAGAGGGAGTGATGGGGTGGGGTGGAGTGATGGGAGGAGTGATGAGGGAGTGATGGGTGGGNAGGAGTGATGGGTGGGGGGAGTGATGGAGGGAGTGATGGGAGGGAGTGATGGGGTGGGGAGGAGCGATGGGAGGGAGTGATGGGTGGGGAGGAGTGATGGAGGAGTGATGGGGTGGGGGNAGTGATGGAGGGAGTGATGGGTGGGGTGGAGTGATGGGAGGGAGTGATGGAGGGAGTGATGGGTGGAGAGGAGCGATGGGAGGGAGTGATGGGTGGGAGGAGTGATGGGAGGAGTGATGGGGTGGGAGGAGTGATGGGAGGAGTGATGGGNTGGGAGGAGTGATGGGTGGGGGGAGTGATGGAGAGAGTGATGGGTGGGGTGAGTGATGGAGGGAGTGATGGGAGGGAGTGATGGGGTGGGGAGGAGCGATGGGAGGGAGTGATGGGTGGGAGGAGTGGTGGGGGGAGTGATGGGAGGAGTGATGGGGTGGGGTGGAGTGATGGAGGGAGTGATGGGAGGGAGTGATGGGGTTGGGAGGAGCGATGGGAGGGAGTGATGGGTGGGAGGAGTGATGGGAGGAGTGATGGGTGGGGTGGAGTGATGGGAGGAGTGATGTGAGGGAGTGATGGGGTGGGGTGGAGTGATGGGAGGGAGTGATTGGAGGGAGTGATGGGTGGGAGGAGTGATGGGGGGGGGGGGTGATGGGAGGGAGTGATGGGTGGGGAGGAGTGATGGGAGGGAGTGATGGGTGGGAGGAGTGATGGGAGGGAGTGATGGGAGGGAGTGATGGGNTGGGGTGGAGTGATGGGAGGGAGTGATGGGAGGGAGTGATGGGTGGGGTGGAGTGATGGGAGGAGTGATTGGAGGGAGTGATGGGGTGGGGAGGAGTGATGGGTGGGGAGGAGCGATGGAGGGAGTGATGGGGTGGGTGGAGTGATGGGAGGGAGTGATGGGNTGGGGTGGAGTGATGGGAGGAGTGATGGGAGGGAGTGATGGGGTGGGGAGGGAGTGATGGGGTGGGGAGGAGTGATGGGAGGGAGTGATGGGTGGGGTGGAGTGATGGAGGGAGTGATGGGAGGGAGTGATGGGTGGGGTGGAGTGATGGGAGGGAGTGATTGGAGGGAGTGATGGGTGGGAGGAGTGATGGGGTGGGGGGAGTGATGGGAGGAGTGATGGGTGGGGTGGAGTGATGGGAGGNAGTGATGGGAGGAGTGATGGGTGGGAGGAGCGATGGGAGGGAGTGATGGGGTGGGGGGAGTGATGAGAGGGAGTGATGGGGTGGGGTGGAGTGATGGGAGGGAGTGATGGGAGGGAGTGATGGGTGGGGAGGAGTGATGGGAGGGAGTGATGGGGTGGGAGGGGAGTGATGGGGTGGGGTGGAGCCGTAGGTGAAATGGCGCCGTGTGCGAACTTCGCACTTGCCCATCAGTCGTGTCAAGGCTATATGGGCGACCTGTTTCTGTCTGTCTGTCCGTTTTACGAATCCGGAACCCCGAGTTCGATTCCCGCTCACGGCCAGCACCAGTGACGATGATCTGAACCGATTCAAGGGCCTCCCCAAGGTCAACTCGGCCTTTAATGGCTACCTGGAGCGGTGTGTAAACTGGGGAGCCAAAGACGGCCGGGCGTGGTGCTGGCCACCCACCCCCACGCGTGCCGTGCAGGCCTTCATGAGTGTTTGCTAACAGCACTTGCCCCAACAGTCTGTTAAGGTTGTACGGGGATATTTGTCTTTGTATGTGCATGCATGGGTCTATATGTGGACAGTATATGTCTGCGTATATATGTTTGAGGCAGTTGTGGAGAGAGTGGAGGAGTTTCCGTACCTGGGCAGTGTGCTTATGACCAGCTCTGGATTGGCAGCGGAGGTCGCACTCCGAGTGAATCGAGCGGCACCGCTGAGTCAGTGGCGTGCCGAGCCTGTCGCTCCACACGAAGCTCCCGGGTCTTCTCGGCCACAGTTAGGCCGCCCTTCGCTACGCTTGCGAAACAACCGGCCTACGATCCATCCTGGTTTAATGAGACTGGATTTTGTGAGGAGCTCAAAGACCACTGAAAGATCTGAACACAGGCCCATCATAGGTGAGCTCCTTCGGCAGGCGAGGCTGCGTTGGCAGAGCCATGAAGCCTGCATGCGCAGCCACCGCATGCCCAAGCAGCTTCTGTTTGGCCGGACAGAGGGGGATAAACGGGCGCGGTACGGGCTGCAGAAGAGATGGAGTGATGTGGTTCAGGAGGATACGGAGCTGAGTGGCAGAGGAGCGACACCGAGCGGAGCGCCGGGCGGATAAATCGCTGCGAGGTGGCGTCGTGAGGAGCACAGGTGGTGCATTTGTCAGCCATCTCAGTCGGTCAATCCATGGCACCTGGGCCTGTCCCGTGACCAGCAGCGAGACGTCCACACTTCACGTTATGTGATGATGGGAAGTGATGGGGGGGGTGATGGGGAAGTGATGGGGCGGAAGGAGTAACTCCCAGTTGCTTGTACCAGGGAACAGCTGGGAGCGGGGGTTGGCGCTGTGGGTGGGAGAGGGCGGGGGTGGGGTGATTAAGGGGGGGGGGGTCGGGGTGAGCCCAGGTGATCGCGGCTGAGGTTGCCAATCTCAGGGCGATGACGTCGCCCACTCCGAGTCGCCCGCTCCGCCAATAACGCAGCTGTAGAGCCTCTCCCCCCTCCTTCTCCCCCCCCACCATCTCCTCTCCCATCACTCTCCCTCCCCGTCTCCCTCCCTCCACTCATCCTCCCTACTATTCCTCCTCCCCCCACTCTCCCTCCTCTCTCCCTCCACTCTCCCTCCCTCTCTCAATGTTCTTGTTGCTGTTATTTGAAGGAGAAAAGATCTGTACCGGGTATCCTTCTCCACCCCATCTCCACCTCCCCCTGTCCCCACCCTGCCCCCCCCCCCTCTGGAGGAGCCGCGACTTTTGGACTCTGTGTTTAGGGCCCAGTCACTGCTTGGGTTTTGGAACTCAGCGACCCCCACTATAGCCCCAATCACAGAGGAGTCACTCATTTACCCGGCACAGCATCGCCGAGTCTCAAGCCCCTGCTCAAGAGGGTGCTGCCACACAACTGGGACGCTTGGTGAATTGCTCTGCAGCTTGGCACCGTTTGGCTGCCATGTGGGAAGGAACCGGAGACCCCTGAGAAAGCCAGAGAACGTTCCTGCATGTGTGCGATTGAATCCATCTGTGCGGTGCTTTGAGTGTCTCCCCCCCCCNTTCCTCGTGTGCAGCAGCTTGGGGCGGAGTGCTCTCCGGGTCTCCGCTTTCCTCCGGCACGGAGCCAAACTCACACTGCTGACGGGATTCACGGCCAAACATCTCCGTGTGGCAGGACCCTCCTGAGGGCGAGTCTCGAGACTCGGTGACGTTCTGTGTTAAAGACTCACAGAATCACACAGAGACCAATAGACTCACATAAAGGCCCATAGATTACATAGAGGCCTACAGACTCGCATCGAAACCCATGGGTTATATAGACCCACAGATTCGCATATATACCCACAGACTCACATAGATACCCATGGACTCACACAGATACCCATGGACTCGCATAGAAACCTATGGATTATGTAGAGACCCATATACTCGCATAGAGACCCGTGAATTTACATAGAAACCCATAGGCACACAGAGACACCGATAGGCTCACACGAATAGGATTAATGGCCGAACAACTCCGTGTAGGAGCACCTCCTGAGAGCGAGTCTTGAGATTCGGTGGCGCTCTTCTGTGCCAATAAAGGACATGGTGCGTCCATAAATTACGTCACGCACCTGGGGGGGGGGNTCAGACATTTGTGACGATGTGTGACGAGGGGGGGGGGTTGAGAAATTTGACGTCACATCAAAATGCGCAACTTTAAATAAATATAGACAACACGTTCTACTTAATTAAATCTTTTTTTTATATAAATGTTTTCTCCTACAACATCACAGTGCAGCGCCACATTAAATACGCACTACAATGACAATAGTTTAAAGCGATTTGAAGCATGTTTAATTTTTTTTGGGGGGGGNCAGAGCTTTGTGACGTCATATTTCAGGGGGGGTCTGATTTTTTGTGACGTCGTGTGACGTCGGGGGGGGGGGGCAAAATTGTCCAAAATCGCGTGACGTCATATTTATGGACGGCCCNATGACTCACATTGTTGTTTGTTGTTGTGTATGATGAGATGTTTGTTTATGACAGATGGAAAATCATCGCCACTGTTGTTGGCCCCGGAATCGCGGATCTCGGGTTGCCGGGTTCTTAGCAGCGCAGTGTGCGAACCACAGCGCCACCACAATGAACAACGACTATTACATTAATACATACTATTACATTAATAATTATTATTACATTAATAACTATTATTACATTAATGAAATGCGCGTAATTTAGTGGCCAGGTAAGTGTGCCCGTGTGGACAGTCGCGGATATAAAACGAGCGCATTAAACCACGAGTCACATAAAAACAAACTCATCAAGAGTAGACGTTTACCGTAGGCGGGTGAATGTAATCAAGTTATTTGTGTTTAATCTTAATTGTAAAATACTGAAAATAAATTATAAAAGGCGTTAAGTTTGGGGGGACGTTGTTTCCCCTCTCCCTCCCAAACTCCGCCAAATAGTAAAGATGATCATCGATTATCCGGCTTCTGCTTCCCACGTTCACCGGTTCCGGCGAAACCGGCGCAGCGCTGCGCTGTCGGCAGCCCAGGCGCGTGGCTTCAGTGTTCAACATTTACACAGGGTACATTATACACTACATACATCGTAAACAATGGAAACACTGCGCGTATACACATCGCCCCGTGATGCAGTCTTCCACATTGGAGTGGTAAGTACGGTACAGCAAATACAGTAACTTTTTTACAGTAGCGTATTTTGTCTTTGTATTTTTATTCATGCCAATGGCATATAGTTCAACAAAACAACATACACAACACCTCAAACACAGCAGGATTGTGTCAAAATTAGCTATTTTAAATAATGATGTCGTGTCATGGGACCTTTTGTCAGTCTCAACGCATGAAAAATAAGAATGGGCGTTCCCCTTTCTGGCAATAAAATAGGAGTTAAGATGTCCAAAACACCAAATCGATCAGCTATTATGGTTTTTTTTATCCGAAGCCGCCGAATAATAACTATGGATGATCTACGTTAGACACCTGCGAATGCATTAATCGTGCAATAACCACGCGTGCTCGTGGTCAAACACGCTTCGATAATATAATAGACGCATTGTCCTTACAATTGTTTGGGCCCTACACCACAGACGGGCTCCGGTGGCTTTCGACACAAACATTACACAAGCGCATTCTTTGGGTCTTTCGATAAAGTCACGTAGATAGAAAAAATAATAACAATAAAATGAGAAAAACATAAATTAAAATAAAGTGAATAAAAAAATAGTATTTTTTATTTGTATTTTTATTTTATACTTTTCTATCTACGTGACTTTACCGAAAGACCCAAAGACCAAGATTGCACAAGCAGCAGCAGCAGCAGCGGCAGGAATACTTGATCGGTGAGAAAAACTCTTTCGACCGGTTTTCTACATTTCTGGGTTTGATCAGCAGCAGAGTGAGGCCTGTGAGCTCGAGTTTGGGTGAGCGGGGAGACTGGCCCCGTGAGTTTGCTACAGGAGCATAAACAAAGTCCAACTTCACCCCCCGGCCCCCCTCCCCCGGCCTCCTCTCTCACCGCCAGCAGGGCGACCACACCTCTGGTCCAACCTGTTTGCTTGTCCCCTGCAAATGCTGTCTCGGTTTCCGCTCCCCCACCCCGCGGGGTTAGCCGTGCCCACTGGGGATGGAGAGGCGACCCCGAGTGCCCCGGGCACGCCAGCGGCATTCGTCTAAGAGGCCAGATCACCGCTGATGAGACCCAGGAAGTTGGAGCTGGTGCAGACAAATGTGCTTAACAACCGCACGGACTGTTTGAGGCGAGTGTGCAGGCTGGTACGTCAACATGAAGGGGTGGTGGCCAGTACACATCACCTACGATGAGCACACATATCAGTCACTCGTTTAAGGCTGGTCGCCCAAGGTGAGGCCCAACTATTAATAATAATTAAAATGTATAAAGTGCCCTTAATAGTTCTCCGGGCGCGAGGCCCATGACAGATTCAGATATTCGTCCCTGACGTGGCCGCGAGCGGGAATCGATCTCGGTTCAGCGGGTTCGGAGCAGAGACAACCAAACAGAACCGAGCCAAACCCAACCGCGTGTTACAGAGGACATCTAAAGCGGGTCACAAACAAACCGATTTACTTTTTCTGTAACAAAAGTAATCTCTGACATTTACTGTACTTGTTTAAAAGAAAGTAATATTAAAAGATAGTTTTTTTCAACACGCTTTAATGAATTGTACCGTACGAGTAATGGCAAAACTCCACGACTCCAGGAAGTGGCCCGAAGCTTGCCATAACGTAAGGGACCGTGATGATTTACAGCCAACGTCAGTTTAGCGTGGACAATTAGACCCAAGCTCAAACATAACATATAAAAAAGATGGTAATTTTTTTTAATGATAGAATATGGTATTGTCATCAGTAAGACATAAGTATACGAAGTTTGCAGTCGATACCACATTGGGAAGTGGGTTAAGATTGAGTTACAAGATTTGAGGATACGACGACAACAACAGAGTGAGTGAAATAAAAGCGTGTCATAGCAACATTAATGGTAACCCGACTTGAGGGGAACCCCGCAGTGGATCCGGAGTGACGGCTGCGCTCGGCTGGAGGGGGGGGGGGGTGTGGACACGGGTGGGGGGGGGTGTGAACACGGGTGGAGGAGGGGGGTGTGGACACGGGTGGAGGGGGGGTGAACACGAGTGGAGGGGGGTGAACACGGGTGGAGGGGGGGGGTGAACACGGGTGGAGTGGGGGACACGGGTGGAGGGGGGGTGAACACGGGTGGAGGGGGGGTGTGAACACGGGTGGAGGGGGGGGGGGTGTGAACACGGGTGGAGTGGGGGACACGGGTGGAGGGGGGGGGGGGTGAACACGGGTGGAGGGGGGGTGTGAACACGGGTGGAGGGGGGGGTGAACACGAGTGGAGGGGGTGTGTGAACACGAGTGGAGGGGGGGGTGAACACGGGTGGAGGGGGGTGAACACGAGTGGAGGGGGGTGAACACGAGTGGAGGGGGGTGTGTGAACACGAGTGGAGGGGGGGGGTGTGAACACGGGTGGAGGGGGGGGTGAACACGGGTGGAGGGGGGTGAACACGAGTGGAGGGGGGGTGAACACGAGTGGAGGGGGGTGTGTGAACACGAGTGGAGGGGGGGGTGAACACGGGTGGAGGGGGGGTGAACACGAGTGGAGGGGGGGGTGTGAACACGAGTGGAGGGGGGGGGACACGGGTGGAGGGGGGGGGTGTGAACACGGGTGGAGTGGGGGGACACGGGTGGAGGGGGGGGGTGTGAACACGGGTGGAGGGGGGGGTGTGGACACGGGTGGAGGGGGGGTGAACACGAGTGGAGGGGGGGGGACACGGGTGGAGGTGGGGGTGTGAACACGAGTGGAGGGGGGGTGTGTGAACACGGGTGGAGGGGGGGGTGTGAACACTGGTGGAGGGGGGGTGAACACGAGTGGAGGGGGGTGAACACGGGTGGAGGGGGGGTGTGAACACTGGTGGAGGGGGGGTGAACACGAGTGGAGGGGGGGGGGTGTGAACACGAGTGGAGGGGGGGGGACACGGGTGGAGGGGGGGTGTGAACACGGGTGGAGTGGGGGGACACGGGTGGAGGGGGGGTGTGTGAACACGGGTGGAGGGGGGTGAACACGGGTGGAGGGGGGGTGTGAACACTGGTGGAGTGGGGGGACACGGGTGGAGGGGGGGGGTGTGAACACGAGTGGAGGGGGGTGTGTGAACACGGGTGGAGGGGGGGGTGAACACGAGTGGAGGGGGGGTGAACACGGTGGAGGGGGGGGTGTGAACACGGGTGGAGTGGGGGGACACGGGTGGAGGGGGGGGTGTGGACACGGGTGGAGGGGGGGTGAACACGAGTGGAGGGGGGGGGGACACGGGTGGAGGGGGGGTGTGAACATGGGTGGAGTGGGTGAACACGGGTGGGGGGGGGTGTGAACACGGGTGGGGGGGGGGTGTGAACACGGGTGGGGGGGGGNTGTGAACACGGGTGGAGTGGGGGGACACGGATGGAGGGGGGGGGTGTGGACACGGGTGGAGGGGGGGTGAACACGAGTGGAGGGGGGGGGACACGGGTGGAGGGGGGTGTGAACATGGGTGGAGTGGGTGAACACGGGTGGGGGGGGGTGTGAACACGGGTGGGGGGGGGGTGTGAACACGGGTGGGGGGGGGGTGTGAACACGGGTGGAGGGGGGGGTGAACACGAGTGGAGGGGGGGGGACACGGGTGGAGGGGGGGGTGTGAACATGGGTGGAGTGGGTGAACACGGGTGGGGGGGGTGTGAACACGGGTGGGGGGGGGGTGTGAACACGGGTGGAGGGGGGGTGTGAACACGGGTGGAGGGGGGGGTGTGAACACGGGTGGGGGGGGGCTGTGAACACGGGTGGGGGGGGGGTGTGAACACGGGTGGAGGGGGGGGGTGTGAACACGGGTGGGGGGGGGTGTGAACACGAGTGGAGGGGGGGGGTGTGAACACGAGTGGAGGGGGGGGTGTGAACACGGGTGGAGGGGGGGGTGTGAACACGGGTGGGGGGGGGGTGTGAACACGGGTGGGGGGGGGTGTGAACACGGGTGGGGGGGGGTGTGAACACGGGTGGAGGGGGGGGTGTGAACACGGGTGGAGGGGGGGGTGAACACGTGGAGCCCACAGCTCGGCATCAACGAATTCTATTATAATAAAAATGCCATTTTATAGAGCGTCATTCATGCAATTGCATCCCACAACGCTGCACCTCAATTAGGTCCTTACACAGATAATACAAAAACAAAACTCTGCCACTTAGCAAATCGAAAAGTAAAAAATATGGGGATAAAAAAACTCATCATCACCACCATCGGCTCGGCTGTTCGTGATCTGATTTACCTACCCGAGCGTTTCACGCTTAGCCCCACTCACGTTAGCAAAACGCTCATCGCACTCTGGGTGATGATGGCTGAAGAGGTGGACAAGGTGTTCAGGATGGAGGAGCGCTTTGTGTGTATGATGTAGTTGGCCACCACCCTCACGAGTTTGGTTTTGCTTCCCCGATCAGCGGTAACGTCGTGTCCAACAAACAAGCACGAAACCAGCTCAAGCCTCCGTGTACCACGTGACTCCTGTGCGAGGCCACCCCACTTTGGATCCTGCCCCCACCCACAGTCAAAACACACGCCGCTCCTTCTCCTGCTGCTGCTTCTCCTGCCGCTGCTTCTCCTGCCGCTGCTTCTCCTGCTGCTGCTTCTCCTGCTGCTGCTTCTCCTGCTGCTCCTGCTGCTCCTTCTCCTGCTGCTGCTTCTCCTGCCGCTCCTTCTCCTGCTGCTGCTGCTGTCCTGCTGCTGCTTCTCCTCTGCTCTTCTCCTGCGTGCTTCTCCTGCTGCTGCTTCTCCTGCTGCTGCTGCTGCTTCGTGCACTCCCTTCGTGCCCGCTCCGTCCTTCTCTCCTCTCTCTCCCTCTTTTTTTTTACGATCAGAGGAAACAAGAAGATGCTCGGTGTAGTCGGCACTTTGCTTCGTTCATCATTTATTTTTTTGTTTTCAATGCTTTGCTTTATGCCCCCCCCCCTTTTTTGATCACAAAATATTTCACGCTCTCTCTCCTCCNTCTTATTCTGCACTCACCCCTCTCTCTCCCCCCCCCTCCTACCCCCCTCTCTCTCTACCCCCTCTCTTCCTACTCTATGTCTATGTTCCCCCTGTTTTCTATGTAACTATTTTTAAATGTTTTATTTTATTGTTATACGACAAGTTGCATCTGCACCCAGCCCTTCTCGCAGTCCTACAGTCACGGTAGCTCATAACTAAGAGCTCTCCGTCATCTGCCACCGAGCACACGGCCTCCTCCATCGCCCACTGCTCCTTGAGGCCGGCACGGCGTGGGTCAGCCGCGCCGCATGCGGAACTCCAGCCCACACACCCTGGCTCCGAGCAGAGCGCGGGAGATGCCCAGGCTGCTGGCCGGACGTTTCCCCTCCACGGCCACCTTCCTCGCCCTGTAAATGGCGAGCTTGGCGTAGCCGACGAGTACGTTGACCAGCCCCTGTAGATGTTGGGATTCGTCGCTCTTTGGGTATCCAAAGATGAGGACCGTCGGGGAGAAGTAGAGGTTGAACCTTAGGAGGATGCTTCCCCTCTCATCATCATCATCATCACCCTATCACCATCATCATCACCATCGCCCTATCACCAGGAGGGGGGGTGTGAACACGGGTGGAGGGGGGGGTGAACACGTGGAGCCCACAGCTCGGCATCAACGAATTCTATTATAATAAAAATGCCATTTTATAGAGCGTCATTCATGCAATTGCATCCACAACGCTGCACCTCAATTAGGTCCTTACACAGATAATACAAAACAAAACTCTGCCACTTAGCAAATCGAAAAGTAAAAAATATGGGGATAAAAAAACTCATCATCACCACCATCGGCTCGGCTGTTCGTGATCTGATTTACCTACCGAGCGTTTCACGCTTAGCCCCACTCACGTTAGCAAAACGCTCATCGCACTCTGGGTGATGATGGCTGAAGAGGTGGACAAGGTGTTCAGGATGGAGGAGCGCTTTGTGTGTATGATGTAGTTGGCCACCACCCTCACGAGTTTGGTTTTGCTTCCCCGATCAGCGGTAACGTCGTGTCCAACAAACAAGCACGAAACCAGCTCAAGCCTCCGTGTACCACGTGACTCCTGTGCGAGGCCACCCCCACTTTGGATCCTGCCCCCACCCACAGTCAAAACACACGCCGCTCCTTCTCCTGCCGCTCCTTCTCCTGCCGCTGCTTCTCCTGCCGCTGCTTCTCCGCTGCTGTTCTCTGCCGTCCTTCTCCTGCGCGCTTCTCCTGCCGCTGCTTCTCCTGCTGCTGCTGCTGCTCCTTCTCCTGCTGCTGCTTCTCCTGCGCTGCCTTGGCTGTTCCTCCGTGCCTCCCTTCTGTNCCCGCTCCNTCTCTCTCCTCTCTCTTCCTCTTTTTTTTACGATCAGAGGAAACAAGAAGATGCTCGGTGTAGTCGGCACTTTGCTTCGTTCATCATTTAGTTTTTTTTTTCTCTCTAATGCTTTGCTTTATGTGCCCCCCCCTTTTTGATCACAAANTATTTCACGCTCTCTCTCCTCCTTCTTATCCTTCTTGCATCTCTTCTCCCCCCCCCCCTCTCTCTTCATGTCTATGTTCCCCTGTTTTCTATGTAATATTTTTAAATGTTTTATTTTATTGTTATACGACAAGTTGCATCTGCACCCAGCCCTTCAGTCCTACAGTCACGGTAGCTCATAACTAAGAGCTCTCCGTCATCTGCCACGAGCACACGGCCTCCTCCATCGCCCACTGCTCCTTGAAGGCCGGCACGGCGTGGGTCAGCCGCGCATGGCGGAACTCCAGCCCACACACCCTGGCTCCGAGCAGAGCGCGGAAGATGCCCAGGCTGCTGGCCGGACGTTTCCCCTCCACGGCCACCTTCCTCGCCCTGTATATGGCGAGCTTGGCGTAGCCGACGAGTACGTTGACCAGCCCCTGAAGATGTTGGGATTCGTCGCTCTTTGGGTATCCAAAGATGAGGACCGTCGGGGAGAAGTGGAGGTTGAACCTTAGGAGGATGCTTCCCCTCTCATCATCATCATCATCACCTATCACCATCATCATCACCATCGCCCTATCACCATCATTCGCCCGATCATCATCATCGCCCCAATGGCCGGTCATTCCTTCTCCCCTCCTTCTCCCCTTCCTGCACCAGCGCCGCTCTCTCTTCCTTCCCATTGCTCGTCTCGAGCCGTGCCCCCCCCGCCCTTCACTCTATCTCAGGGATTCCCTCCCGGCCTCCCTCCCTCGTCCATCGTGATGCCCGTGCAGCCCTCCCTCTCCCTCCCTGCCCCCCTCTCTCTCTCCCGACCTCTCCTCATAGCTCTGACCCGCGCTCCCGTTCATCTCTTCTTTCCCATCCTCTGCCGCTCACTCCCAATTCTCTCTCCTCTGTCTCGTTCGATCCTCAGTTGCCATCCATGACTCCACTCCCCTTCCCGTGGTCAACAGTTTAAGGATGTCCGTTGCACAAACAATCACGTTAATTAACAAGGGGAGGTGGGGGGTGCGCCCGGGTTAGGGATAACGCCGTCAATCATCGTGAGTCGCTTGTTAAGTCACGTGGTTGAGGAAAACATTCTACGTTGGAACAGGAAATGGAAAGTTCGCAAAAGGAATGTGGAATGGCGCGCACGTGCTTGGAACTCCACCGGAGGCTGGGCGGGAGACCAAGACTCGGAGTAGAGAACGCACGCCGGTTCGAGACACCGCCACCACCGCCGCCACCGCCACCGCCACCACCACCACCACCACCGCCACCGCCACCACCACCACCACCGCCACCACCGCCGCCACCACCGCCGCCACCGCCGCCACCGCCGCCGCCGCCGCCGCCGCCGCCACCGCCGCCACCGCCGCCACCGCCGCCGCCACCGCCGCCACCGCCGCCACCGCCACCACCGCCACCACCGCCGCCACCGCCGCCGCCACCGCCACCACCACCGCCACCACCGCCGCCGCCGCCGCCGCCACCGCCGCCACCACCGCCGCCGCNACCGCCGCCACCACCACGGTGGGCTTGGAGCAGCCGAATTGGTTTGGGCGGGACGCGTCACGGCGAGGAGGGATGATGATTGATGGCCGGCGGTCGAGACCAAGAACGGAGCGGCAGTCTAAGGGACCGTCCATAAATGACGTCACGCACCTGGGGGGGGGGGGTCAGATATTTGTGACGATGTGTGACGAGAGGGGGGGGGGTGAGAAATGTGACGTCACATCAAAATGCGCAACTTTAAATAAATATAGACAACACGTTCTACTTAATTAAACTGACTTTGTAATAAATGTTTTCTCCTACAACATCAGAGTGCAGCGCCACATTAAATACGCACTACAATGACAATAGCTTAAAGCGATTTGAAGCATGTTTTATTTTTTTGAGGGGGGGGGGCAAAGCTTTGTGACGTCATATTCGAGGGGTTTTTTNACTTTTTGTGACGCCGTGTGACGAGGGGGGGAGGGGGTAAAAAAATCGTCCAAAATCGCGTGACGTCATTTATGGACGGCCCCTAAGGAGTGGAACGCGTCCAGAGAGGACGCCCACCGCCGTGGAGGAGATGGAGCGACGGAATCGGCTCCTCGCGTGTCGCGAGGAGCTGGGGCGGATTTGGTCGCATCGTGGCATCGTGACGGCTGTTCAAACTTGCGGCGTGCGGTATATCACACGCGCACGTGCATTGTATCTCATGTTGTCGTATTTTACACATTCATTGTAGAGGCCTGTAAAATACACTTCACATTTTTACATAGAGGATTTACATTCCTTGGTATGTCCGTATTTGGGCGGAGCGGTGGCGCAGTGGTTGGCGCACTGCTCCGCATGACCCGGGGGAACAGTCTGCCTCATGACGCGAGAGGCGACTGGTGATGAAATTAAGACAAAGACCCCCCCCCCCCCCCNGTATCGCCTGCGGCAGACTGTTGGGTCAAGTGCTGTTCGCGAGGAGCACCAATAAAGGATGGCGCGTTACACGTGGGGGTGGGTGGCCAACACCACGCCCGGTCCGCCTTTGTCTCCCCAGTTCAGGATGAACACCAGGTTCTTATTTGAGGTTGAGTCGACCTAGGAGAGACCCAAGACCGGTTCGAATATTCGCCACTGTTATTGGGCGTGAGCGGGAAATCGAACTCGGATGGCCGGGCTCGTAGCGCAGTGCGCTAACCACTGCCCCACCGCTCCCCACCATTCTGCTCCCGCGAGTCGAGCGGTGGCGCAGCGGTTAGCACTCTGCTGCGCTACGAACCCGGCAACCCGAGTTCGATTCCCGCTAACGGCCAACACCAGTGACGACGATCTGAACCGGTCTTGGGCCTCCCTAGGTCGACTCAGCCTCAAATGAGTACCTGGTGCGGTGTGTAAAACATCGCTTCCGGGGAGACAAAGGCGATCGGGCGTGGTGCTGGCCACCCACCCCCTCGTGTGCCACAGTGCCGGTAGCCTTCATGGGTGCTCGCTAAAAGCACTTGCCCCAACAGTCTGTTAAGGCTACACGGGGGATCTTTGTCTTTGTGCACGTTCGGGAAGCTGCAGTGCAATGATGGTTCGCGTGTCACTCAACCGGCCATCCGAGTTCAGTTCCCAGCCAAATGCGGCCGGGCGGGGCTGGTGGCCACCCCGCCCCCGCTCGAGGCGGCCTTCGTCGGCACTGCGACTCGCCCCAACAGCCTGTGGAGGCTACACGGGAGATGGGGGGGGGGCATCTCTGTTCCTTGTAAGGACACCCATCCATCTGAGACACGCACGCGGCTGACAACAACAACAACGCCACTCCACCATTGCTGGAGCTGCCCGCTGCTGCACGCGTTGTGTGTGGAGCTCACTCGGACTGAGTTGGGGGGCAGGCGTGAGTGAGTGTGTCACCTGCGAATCAAATTTCATTCACCGACGCCGAATCGTTCGTTTATTATTATTATGAATAGGTAGTCATATTGCCTGTTCGTGGTGCAATGTGCACCGATGGTAGACTCTGTTCGAATGGTTGCTGACGGTTGTCTAAGTTTTGTGTACCTTCAGCGCGTTCCATTCTGATGGAAAATTATTTACAATTAAAACATATACGGTATATATACATTACAGAAAATATAGAACATTGATAGTATATGTATATACTATGTACATACACTATCAATAGTGTATTTTTTCTCATTTTAGTAGGTAATATTTGTTGTCATTGCTTAGACTTTTCTACTTGTGTATTTGAGTATTTGCTGGCGCTTTGAGTGGCAGACGTCAACCAGTGAAGGCGCCACGCGTGGAAGCACAGCCGGGCTCGATGCGACCCCTCTGTATGGATCACAGAATCAGGATCTTGATTTAGGCTGCGGAAATCCGATGAACTATGAATATCTTTTTCCGCAGCTGTCGTTATAGTTCTTGTTCTGTGCTGGATGTCGCACGGATCCCCCTTGCAAACGAAGATGGGCAACTGGCTGCACAGGACTTGACCGTGTAATTATGAGAACACTTATTGATTGATTGAGTCATCGTAACTGATGGCACATGACGAAATCTACGCGGAATGTACGCCCAGTGTTAGTCAGATGGCATTAGAAGCCAAGCAGGTTTAGCCTGGAGACACAGGAGACACAGGCTCACACAGCCTCACACAGTCTCATACAGCCTCACACAGGAGACACAGACTCACACAGACTCACACAGTCTCACACAGCACACACACAGACTCACACAGACTCACACAGTCTCACACAGACTCACACAGTCTCACACAGTCTCACAAAGCCTCACACAGGAGACACAGACTCACACAGACTCACACAGTCTCACACAGACTCACACAGTCTCACACAGTCTCACACAGACTCACACAGTCTCACACAGTCTCACACAGTCTCACACAGCCTCACACAGACTCACACAGACTCACACAGTCTCACACAGACTAACACAGTCTCAAACAGTCTCACACACAGACTCACACAGTCTCACACAGTCTCACACAGACTCACACACACAGTCTCACACAGACTCACACGTAGTCTCACACACTCACACAGCCTCACACAGACTCACACAGTCTCACACAGACTCACACAGACTCACACAGTCTCACACAGACTCACACAGTCTCACACAGTCTCACACAGACTCACACAGTCCACAGTCTCACACAGACTCACACAGCCTCACACAGACTCACACAGCCTCACACAGCCTCACACAGACTCACACAGTCTCACACAGACTCACACTCACACAGCACACAGACTCACACAGCCTCACACAGACTCACACAGACTCACACAGACTCACACAGCCTCACACAGACTCCCACAGTCACACACAGACTCACACAGTCTCACACAGCCTCACACAGTCTCACACAGACTCACACAGCCTCACACAGACTCACACAGTCTCACACAGCCTCACACAGTCTCACACAGTCACACACAGTCTCACACAGTCTCAAACAGCCTCACACAGTCTCACACAGACTCACACAGACTCACACAGCCTCACACAGACTCACACAGCCTCACACAGTCTCACACAGCCTCACACAGCCTCACACAGTCTCACACAGACTCACACAGACTCACACAGTCTCACACAGTCTCACACAGCCTCACACAGCCTCACACAGACTCACACAGTCTCACACAGCCTCACACAGACTCACACAGCCTCACACAGTCTCACACAGTCTCACACAGCCTCACACAGCCTCACACAGCCTCACACAGGCTCACACAGACTCACACAGTCTCACACAGACTCACACAGCCTCACACAGTCTCACACAGACTCACACAGCCTCACACAGACTCACACAGTCTCACACAGTCTCACACAGCCTCACACAGACTCACACAGTCTCACACAGTCTCACACACACTCACACAGTCTCACACAGTCTCACACAGTCTCACACAGTCTCACACAGCCTCATACAGCCTCACACAGTCTCACACAGACTCACACAGACTCACACAGTCTCACACAGTCTCACACAGCCTCACACAGTCTCACACAGCCTCACACAGTCTCACACAGCCTCACACAGTCACACAGTCTCACACAGACTCACACAGTCTCACACAGCCTCACACAGTCTCACACAGACTCACACAGTCTCACACAGCTTCACACAGTCTCACACAGTCTCACACAGACTCACACAGTCTCACACAGCCTCACACAGTCTCACACAGTCTCACACAGCCTCACACAGCATCACACAGTCTCACACAGTCTCACACAGCATCACACAGTCTCACACAGCCTCACACAGTCTCACACAGGCTCACACAGTCTCACACAGCCTCACACAGTCTCACACAGTCTCACACAGCCTCACACAGTCTCACACAGACTCACACAGTCTCACACAGACTCACACAGCCTCACACAGCCTCACACAGTCTCACACAGTCTCACACAGGCTCACACAGACTCACACAGTCTCACACAGTCTCACACAGACTCACACAGTCTCACACAGACTCACACAGCCTCACACAGTCTCACACAGACTCACACAGTCTCACACAGACTCACACAGCCTCACACAGCCTCACACAGTCTCACACAGTCTCACACAGGCTCACACAGACTCACACAGGCTCACACAGGCTCACACAGTCTCACACAGACTCACACAGTCTCACACAGACTCACACAGACTCACACAGACTCACACAGTCACACACAGCCTCACACAGCCTCACACAGTCTCACACGGTCTCACACAGGCTCACACAGACTCACACAGGCTCACACAGTCTCACACAGACTCACAGAGTCTCACACAGTCTCACACACAGCCTCACACAGCCTTACACAGACTCACACAGACTCACACAGTCTCACACAGTCTCACAGAGTCTCACACAGACTCACTCAGACTCACACAGTCTCACACAGTCACACACAGCCTCACACAGTCTCACACTGTCTCACACAGCCTCACACACGTCTCACACAGCCTCACACAGCCTCACACAGACTCACACAGACTAACACAGTCTCACACCGACTCACACAGCCTCACACAGCCTCACACAGTCTCACACAGTCTCACACAGCCTCACACAGTCTCACACAGACTCACACAGACTCACACAGCCTCACACAGACTCACACAGTCTCACACAGCCTCACACAGCCTCAAACAGTCTCACACAGACTCACACAGCATCACACAGTCTCACACAGCCTCACACAGTCTCACACAGGCTCACACAGTCTCACACAGCCTCACACAGTCTCACACAGTCTCACACAGCCTCACACAGTCTCACACAGACTCACACAGTCTCACACAGACTCACACAGCCTCACACAGCCTCACACAGTCTCACACAGTCTCACACAGGCTCACACAGACTCACACAGGCTCACACAGTCTCACACAGTCTCACACAGACTCACACAGTCTCACACAGACTCACACAGCCTCACACAGTCTCACACAGACTCACACAGTCTCACACAGACTCACACAGCCTCACACAGCCTCACACAGTCTCACACACAGGCTCACACAGACTCACACAGGCTCACACAGTCTCACACAGACTCACACAGTCTCACACAGACTCACACAGACTCACACAGACTCACACAGTCTCACACAGACTCACACAGCCTCACACAGCCTCACACAGTCTCACACAGTCTCACACAGGCTCACACAGACTCACACAGGCTCACACAGTCTCACACAGACTCACAGAGTCTCACACAGTCTCACACAGCCTCACACAGCCTTACACAGACTCACACAGACTCACACAGTCTCACACAGTCTCACAGAGTCTCACACACAGACTCACTCAGACTCACACAGTCTCACACAGTCACACACAGCCTCACACAGTCTCACACTGTCTCACACAGCCTCACAGTCTCACACAGCCTCACACAGCCTCACACAGACTCACACAGACTAACACAGTCTCACACCGACTCACACAGTCTCACACAGCCTCACACAGCCTCACACAGTCTCACACAGTCTCACACAGCCTCACACAGTCTCACACAGACTCACACAGCCTCACAGACTCACACAGTCTCACACAGCCTCACACAGCCTCAACAGTCTCACACAGACTCACACAGTCTCACACAGCCTCACACAGACTCACACAGTCTCACACAGCCTCACACAGTCTCACACAGCCTCACACAGTCACACAGTCTCACACAGACTCACACAGCCTCACACAGCCTCACACAGTCTCACACAGCCTCACACAGCCTCACACATGCTCACACAGACTCACACAGTCTCACACAGTCTCACACAGCCTCACACAGCCTCACACAGTCTCACACAGTCTCACACAGCCTCACACAGCCTCACACATGCTCACACAGACTCACACAGTCTCACACACAGACTCACACAGTCTCACACAGTCTCACACAGCCTCACACATGCTCACACAGACTCACACAGTCTCACACAGTCTCACACAGACTCACACAGCCTCACACAGCCTCACACACACTCACACAGTCTCACACAGACTCACACAGTCTCACACAGTCTCACACAGCCTCACACATGCTCACACAGACTCACACAGTCTCACACAGTCTCACACAGACTCACACAGCCTCACACAGCCTCACACAGACTCACACAGTCTCACACAGACTCACACAGTCTCACACAGTCTCACACCGCCTCACACATGCTCACAGAGACTCACACAGTCTCACACACAGACTCACACAGCCTCACATAGCCTCACACAGTCTCACACAGTCTCACACAGGCTCACACAGGCTCACAGTCTCACACAGTCACACACTCACACAGCCTCACACAGCCTCACACAGACTCACACAGTCTCACACAGACTCACACAGACTCACACAGTCTCACACAGTCTCACACAGACTCACACAGACTCACACAGTCTCACACAGTCACACACAGTCTCACACAGACTCACACAGTCTCACACAGTATCACACAGCCTCACACAGACTCACACAGCCTCACACAGCCTCACACAGTCTCACACAGACTCACACAGCCTCACACAGACTCACACAGACTCACACAGCCTCACACAGACACACACAGTCTCACACAGCCTCACACAGTCTCACACAGACTCACACAGCCTCACACAGACTCACACAGCCTCACACAGACTCACACAGCCTCACACAGTCTCACACAGTCTCACACAGCCTCACAGTCTCACACAGACTCACACAGCCTCACACAGACTCACACAGCCTCACACAGACTCACACAGTCTCACACAGTCTCATACAGCCTCACACAGACTCACACAGTCTCACACAGACTCACACAGTCTCACACAGACTCACACAGACTCACACAGACTCACACAGTTTCACACAGACTCACACAGTCTCACACAGCCTCACACAGACTCACACAGACTCACACAGACTCCCACAGTCACACACAGACTCACACAGTCTCACACAGCCTCACACAGTCTCACACAGACTCACACAGCCTCACACAGACTCACACAGTCTCACACAGACTCACACAGTCTCACACAGTCACACACAGTTTCACACAGCCTCACACAGTCTCACACAGCCTCACACAGCCTCACACAGACTCACACAGTCTCACACAGTCTCACACAGCCTCACACAGTCTCACACAGACTCACACAGCCTCACACAGCCTCACACAGACTCACACAGGCTCACACAGACTCACACAGTCTCACACAGTCTCACACAGCCTCATACAGCCTCACACACACTCACACAGCCTCACATAGCCTCACACAGACTCACACAGTCTCACACAGTCTCACACAGCCTCACACAGACTCACACAGCCTCACACAGTCTCACACAGTCTCACACAGCCTCATACATGCTCACACAGACTCACACAGTCTCACACAGACTCACACAGCCTCACACAGCCTCACACAGACTCACACAGCCTCACACAGTCTCACACACTCACACAGCCTCACACATGCTCACACAGACTCACACAGTCTCACACAGACTCACACAGCCTCACACAGCCTCACACAGTCTCACACAGTCTCACACAGGCTCACAAGTCTCACACAGACTCACACAGTCTCACACAGTCTCACACACAGCCTCACACAGCCTCACACAGACTCACACAGTCTCACACAGTCTCACAGAGTCTCACACAGACTCACTCAGACTCACACAGTCTCACACAGTCACACACAGCCTCACACAGCCTCACACTGTCTCACACAGCCTCACACACGCTCACACAGCCTCACACAGACTCACACAGTCTCACACAGTCTCACACAGCCTCACCCAGTCTCACACAGACTCACACAGCCTCACTCAGCCTCACACAGACTCACACAGTCTCACACAGACTCACACAGTCCCACACAGTCACACACAGACTCACACAGTCTCACACAGACTCACACAGTCTCACACAGTCTCACACAGCCTCACACACAGCCTCACACAGAATCACACAGCCTCACACAGTCTCACACAGTCTCACACCGCCTCACACATGCTCACACAGACTCACACAGTCTCACACAGACTCACACAGCCTCACACAGCTCACACAGACTCACACAGTCTCACACAGACTCACACAGACTCACACAGTCTCACACAGCCTCACACAGTCTCACACAGCCTCACACACAGCCTCACACAGACTCACACAGCCTCACACAGTCTCACACACAGTCTCACACCGCCTCACACATGCTCACACAGACTCACACAGTCTCACACACAGACTCACACAGCCTCACATAGCCTCACACAGTCTCACACAGGCTCACACAGGCTCACAGTCTCACACAGTCTCACACAGCCTCACACAGCCTCACACAGCCTCACACATACTCACACAGTCTCACACAGACTCACACAGACTCACACAGTCTCACACAGTCTCACACAGACTCACACAGACTCACACATTCTCAGACAGTATCACACAGCCTCACACAGACTCACACAGCCTCACACAGTATCACACAGTTTCACACAGCCTCACACAGACTCACACAGTCTCACACAGTATCACACAGCCTCACACAGACTCACACAGCCTCACACAGTCTCACACAGTATCACACAGCCTCACACAGACTCACACAGCCTCACACAGCCTCACACAGTCTCACACAGACTCACACAGCCTCACACAGACTCACACAGACTCACACAGCCTCACACAGACACACACAGTCTCACACAGCCTCACACAGTCTCACACAGACTCACACAGCCTCACAGACTCACACAGCCTCACACAGACTCACACAGCCTCACACAGTCTCACACACAGTCTCACACAGCCTCACAGTCTCACACAGACTCACACAGCCTCACACAGACTCACACAGCCTCACACAGACTCACACAGTCTCACACAGTCTCATACAGCCTCACACAGACTCACACAGTCTCACACAGACTCACACAGTCTCACACAGACTCACACAGACTCACACAGACTCACACAGTTTCACACAGACTCACACAGTCTCACACAGCCTCACACAGACTCACACAGACTCACACAGACTCCCACAGTCACACACAGACTCACACAGTCTCACACAGCCTCACACAGTCTCACACAGACTCACACAGCCTCACACAGACTCACACAGTCTCACACAGACTCACACAGTCTCACACAGTCACACACAGTTTCACACAGCCTCACACACAGTCTCACACAGCCTCACACAGCCTCACACAGACTCACACAGTCTCACACAGTCTCACACAGCCTCACACAGTCTCACACAGACTCACACAGCCTCACACAGCCTCACACAGACTCACACAGGCTCACACAGACTCACACAGTCTCACACAGTCTCACACAGCCTCATACAGCCTCACACAGCCTCACACAGCCTCACATAGCCTCACACAGACTCACACAGTCTCACACAGTCTCACACAGCCTCACACAGACTCACACAGCCTCACACAGTCTCACACACAGTCTCACACAGCCTCACACAGACTCACACAGTCTCACACAGACTCACACAGCCTCACACAGCCTCACACAGACTCACACAGCCTCACACAGTCTCACACACAGTCTCACACAGCCTCACACATGCTCACACAGTCTCACACAGACTCACACAGCCTCACACAGCCTCACACAGTCTCACACAGTCTCACACAGGCTCACAAGTCTCACACAGACTCACACAGTCTCACACAGTCTCACACACAGCCTCACACAGCCTCACACAGACTCACACAGTCTCACACAGTCTCACAGAGTCTCACACAGACTCACTCAGACTCACACAGTCTCACACAGTCACACACAGCCTCACACAGCCTCACACTGTCTCACACAGCCTCACACACAGTCTCACACAGCCTCACACAGACTCACACAGTCTCACACAGTCTCACACAGCCTCACCCAGTCTCACACAGACTCACACAGCCTCACTCAGCCTCACACAGACTCACACAGTCTCACACAGACTCACACAGTCCCACACAGTCACACACAGACTCACACAGTCTCACACAGACTCACACAGTCTCACACAGTCTCACACAGCCTCACACAGCCTCACACAGAATCACACAGCCTCACACAGTCTCACACAGTCTCACACCGCCTCACACATGCTCACACAGACTCACACAGTCTCACACAGACTCACACACAGCCTCACACAGCCTCACACAGACTCACACAGTCTCACACAGACTCACACAGACTCACACAGTCTCACACAGCCTCACACACAGTCTCACACAGCCTCACACAGCCTCACACAGACTCACACAGCCTCACACAGTCTCACACAGTCTCACACCGCCTCACACATGCTCACACAGACTCACACAGTCTCACACAGACTCACACAGCCTCACATAGCCTCACACAGTCTCACACAGGCTCACACAGGCTCACAGTCTCACACAGTCTCACACAGCCTCACACAGCCTCACACAGCCTCACACATACTCACACAGTCTCACACAGACTCACACAGACTCACACAGTCTCACACAGTCTCACACAAAGACTCACACAGACTCACACATTCTCAGACAGTATCACACAGCCTCACACAGACTCACACAGCCTCACACAGTATCACACAGTTTCACACACAGCCTCACACAGACTCACACAGTCTCACACAGTATCACACAGCCTCACACAGACTCACACAGCCTCACACAGTCTCACACAGTCTCACACAGACTCACACAGTCTCACACAGTATCACACAGTCTCACACAGTCTCACACAGACTCACACAGTCTCACACAGCCTAACACAGTCTAACACAGTCTCACACACAGACTCACACAGTCTCACACAGTCTCACACAGACTCACACAGGCTCACACAGTCTCACACAGACTCACACAGTCTCACACACNGTCTCACACACAGCCTCACACAGCCTCACACAGTCTCACACAGACTCACACAGTCTCACACAGTCTCACACAGCCTCACACAGTCTCACACAGTCTCACACACAGCCTCACACAGCCTCACACAGTCTCACAGACTCACACAGTCTCACACACAGTCACACACACAGTCTCACACAGTCTCACACAGCCTCACACAGTCTCACACAGTCTCACACAGACTCACACAGTCTCACACAGTCTCACACAGCCTCACACAGGCTCACACAGTCTCACACAGACTCACACAGTCTCACACACAGTCTCACACACAGTCTCACACAGCCTCACACAGTCTCACACAGTCTCACACAGTCTCACACAGTCTCACACAGCCTCACACAGGCTCACACAGCCTCACACAGACTCACACAGCCTAACACAGTCTCACACAGACTCACACAGACTCACACAGACTCACACAGACTCACACAGCCTAACACAGTCTCACACAGCCTCACACAGCCTCACACAGTCTAACACAGTCTCACACAGACTCACACAGCCTCACACAGCCTCACACAGACTCACACAGTCTCACACAGTCTCACACAGACTCACACAGCCTCACACAGCCTCACACAGCCTCACACAGCCTCACACAGACTCACACAGTCTCACACAGCCTCACCACAGACTCACACAGCCTCACACAGACTCACACAGTCTCACACAGCCTCACACAGACTCACACAGACTCACACAGTCTCACACAGCCTCACACAGCCTCACACAGACTCACACAGTCTCACACAGTCTCACACAGACTCACACAGCCTCACAGACTCACACAGTCTCACACAGTCACACAGCCTCACACAGACTCACACAGCCTCACAGCCTCACACAGTCTCACACAGTCTCACACAGCCTCACAGTCTCACACAGTCTCACACACAGACTCACACAGTCTCACACAGCCGCACACACAGTCTCACACACAGACTCACACAGCAGACAATCACACCCCCCGCCCTCGCCGTGTTTACCGCTGTTCGCTCTCAGGGGCGGGCAGTGAGCGGCACGCGCAGGCACGGGGGCCGCTGCGACCTTGAGGCTGAGGCAGGTTAATAAAATTAATAAATAAAGCGCCCTACCTGGCTTGTTAATAAATAAATAATGGCGGAGCCTACGCGATCCTCCCCGCCCCCTCCCCCCGTAGAGCCTTCAACAGGCGGTTGGGGCGAGTGGCCGTCAGCGAGTGGCACCTACGAAGGCCGGCAAAGCCGCCTTTGTCTCTCCCAGTACGGCGGTTTAACACACACCACACGAGGCACCCGTTTGAGGCTGAGTCCACCTAGGGGAGATCCGTGCGTGACATTCTGAGAGCGCTAAGAGGCCACTTGACCCCACGTGACGTCTCAGCCATCCCACGTGTGATGATCTCGGGGTCAATGTGATTCCCTGCCCAGATGACGAGGCAATTGGCTTCCTGTACACGTCTCTATTTAAGCGGGGAACCTTCCTTACAAGCCGCGCCGATGACGTCACCAAGCCCCACCCTCATCCCATTCCCCGGCTCCAGGTGAGTCTTCAAGTCCTGTGTGGGGGTTGACTCAGCCCACCATCCACCCAGTGTCGTTAAAATCAAGTACCACGTTGTGGGAAGACCAACAGCGGTTGTCTTCTGGATATATTCTTTCCACCCTCCGCCCGCCATAGGAATGTGGAATGTCCACCACGAGCTCGGCAGGACTGTACATGGGAGATGAGCACCAACGACTCGATGCTCCTTCAAGCAGGGCGTTGTGGGGTCGTTGACAAGACGCCTGGTGCCCCGTATCTGCGAAGACAAAATCAAAGCACGTTGTACACACCCACGATCCACACGGCACTCTCACTGGGAGTGCATCGCTATCAGCGGCATTGGTTCAACTCTGCACTGGTGTAGTGGTGTTAGCATTCAGTGCCTCGTCAGTAGAGTCAGGCTGGCTTATCGCAATGCTGATGGATTGTCAAATGTTGATAAGCACGGACCGGTTTCGACATTCTGGGTCTTACCACTGGGCTACACTGGGCTGGGCTGGAGTTGATGTGGAGTCTGACCCCAGGTCCAGCTGTTCCATAGCAACCAGCAGGGCGGTAGCCAAGGTCTGATTCATCAATCCTCGCCACCCTGGAGCGGCAGGGCGCCTCACTCACGCGCTCACCCAATCACCGACTCACTCACCCACTCACAGACTCATCCACTCAACCACTCAACACTCACCGACTCACCCACTCACCGACTCGAACCCTCACCCACTCACCGACTCGCTCACCCACTCACGGACTCACCCACTCACGGACTCACCCACTCACTCACTCACTCACGGACTCACTCACCCACTCACGGACTCACCCACTCACCGACTCACCACTCAGCGACTCGCTCACCCACTCGCTCACCCACTCACCGACTCACCCACTCACCCACTCACGGACTCACCCACTCACGGACTCACCCACTTACTCACCCTCTCACCGACTCGCTGTCTCAGCCACTCACTGACTCGCTCACCCAATCAACGACTCACTCACCCACTCACGGACTCACTCACACACTCACGGACTCACCCACTCACTCACCCTCTCACTGACTCTGTCACCCACTCACCGACTCACTCACTCACCGACTCACCCACTCACCGACTCACCCACTCACCGACTCGCTGTTTCAGCCACTCACTGACTCGCTGACCCAATCACCGACTCGCTCACCCACTCACCGACTCACCCACTCACTCACCCTCTCACCGACTCGCTGTCTCAGCCACTCACTGACTCGCTCACCCAATCAACGACTCACTCACTCACCCACCCACTGACTCGCTCTCTCACCTACTCACCCACTCACTGATTCGCTCACCCACTCACGGACTCACCCACTCACGGAGTCACCGACTCACCGACTCACCAACTCACCGACTCGAACGCTCACCGACTCACTCACCTTCTCACCGACTCGCTATCTCAGCCACTCACTGACTCTCTCACCCAATCACCGACACACTCACCCGCTCACGGACTCGTTCACCCACTCACCGACCCACCGACTCGCTTTCTCACCCACTCACCTACTCACGGACTGACTCACCCACTCGCTGACGATCCTGGGCTGTGGTCGTCTGCGTAACAGAACTCAACGGGGCCTACAACAGCTGACATTATACAGTCTGAGTTCATGGATCTCTACGGAACTCTGCGTAACTCGTTAGCCTGATAACTTTATTCTAAATTGTCTCATGGTTGCTATTATTGGACTTGCATCCCACTGGGATGTTTGCACACAGCGTTGATATGCGGTGTTTTTTCTGGAAGACTTTGTTGTTTTTTCTTGGATTTTTCTGTTGCGCGTCGTCACTTTAAGATGTTATTTGTTCATGTTTTTGTTTGTTGCGGTTGCATCCGAGTCAAGAGCCGCATGGCTCACAGGGCTTTTTTACCTAATACACGAAGACTGAAACTGATCCCTGTGGTCACTCTATGAATCCGTGTTTGGCTCTCGGGGGGGGGGGCGGATTTCAAAGCCTGTATCGCCCTCGCAGATCGCTGGCGCGCGTCACCGCCATTGCGTCACAGGAGGCACGTGACTTCAGTCCTTCGTTGAACCTGGGACAGCCCCACGTGCAGAGAGAGAGAGGTCCCAGATCGCCTCATCTGTCCACTCTTCATCTCCCCGCCGCCCGAATACCTGATCTCTAATGGAGCAGCTGTTAGCTGCCCTGGTACGCACCTGGGATTTGATCTTCGTCTTTGTGCGTGTGTATATGTGTGCGTGTGTGCGTGTGTGTATGTATGTATGTGTGCGTGTGTGTCTGTGTGTATGTATGTGTGCGTGTGTGCGTGTGTGTCTGTGTGTGTGTATGTGTGCGTGTGTATATGTATATATGATGGTGAGCGGGCCCGGGTAAAACTACGTGGCTGGGAGTCAGAGCCTTTCCCTGTACACTTTGGGGTGCGACAGGGTTGTCCTCTGGCTCCCACATTATTTAACATCTATTTTGACCACGTAGTTCGTGAAGCCTTCAATAGCTGTACCGGGGGAATTTCCATTTGGTACAGATATAATGGGAGGCTGATCGACGCCCGGGTGCGATCAAGGGATGGCTCCCTATTGGTCAACCAGGTTATGTATGCCGATGATTTGGTAATAGCTGCTCATTCAGAAGAGGAGTTGGAGGCGCTGCTGCTGAGACTGGAGCGTGCCACTAAGAGGTTTTACCATCAGCCCCACCAAAACTAAGCACCTGCCTGAATATTTTGTACCATCGGACACTCCACCCCCACAACTCCCAATCGATGATGGGCAGTAGTGGAGAGAGTGGAGAGTTTCCCATACCTGGGCAGTGTGCTTATGACCGGCTCCAGTTTAACAGCAGAGATCTCACGCCGAATCAGTCGAGCGGCAATATATTTTCATCGGTTGTGTAACGCTGTGTGGAAGCTACCTGGTCTGTCGCTCCGCACGAAGCTGCAGGTCTTCTCGGCCACAGTCATTCCCTCCTTCTCTACGCTTGCGAAACGTGGACCCCCTAATGGAGCATTTTCGCCGGTTGGAAACATTTAGGCTGGCCTGCCTACGATCCATCCTGGGTTTAACCAGGCTGGATTGTGTGAGGAGCTCACAAATCCTTGAAAGATCTGGGCAAAGTCCCATCGGTAAGATCCTCCGGCAGGCAAGACTGCGTTGGCTGGGTCATGTAGCCCGCATGCCCAGCCACCGCATGCCTAAACAGCTTTTGTTCGGCCGGATCGAGGAGGCTAGAGAAGAGATGGAGTGATGTGGTACAGGAGGACGTGGAGCTGAGTGGACTTGCCGATGACTGGTACCAGCGGTGTCAAGATCGGCCTCAGTGGAGAAGGCTCGTGAAGGACGCTACTGGGCCAGTTGGAGGCAGTCGCCCTCCAACAACAACGGAGGGCGGAGGAGCGACGCTCACAACACGAGCGGAGCGCCGGGTAGCTAAAGCACAGCAAGTTGGTACAGTAGGGGGCACAGGTGGTGCATCAGCCAGTCATCTCGGTCATCTCGGTCAGTAGACCCGTGCACCTGCTGGGTCTGCCCCGTGACCTCCTGCCAGCGGGCGTTCGACACTTCACGTGGCCTCAAGGTGCACTGGCCTGGCACAAGCGTAACAGCGGTTGTCTTCTGGATATATTCTTCCACCCTCCGCCCGCCATAGGAATGTGGAATGTCCACCACGAGCTCGGCAGGACTGTACATGGGAGATGAGCACCAACGACTCGATGCTCCTTCAAGCAGGGCGTTGTGGGGTCGTTGACAAGACGCCTGGTGCCCCGTATCTGCGAAGACAAAATCAAAGCACGTTGTACACACCCACGATCCACACGGCACTCTCACTGGGAGTGCATCGCTATCAGCGGCATTGGTTCAACTCTGCACTGGTGTAGTGGTGTTAGCATTCAGTGCCTCGTCAGTAGAGTCAGGCTGGCTTATCGCAATGCTGATGGATTGTCAAATGTTGATAAGCACGGACCGGTTTCGACATTCTGGGTCTTACCACTGGGCTACACTGGGCTGGGCTGGAGTTGATGTGGAGTCTGACCCCAGGTCCAGCTGTTCTATAGCAACCAGCAGGGCGGTAGCCAAGGTCTGATTCATCAATCCTCGCCACCCTGGAGCGGCAGGGCGCCTCACTCACGCGCTCACCCAATCACCGACTCACTCACCCACTCACCCACTCACAACTCATCCACTCAACCACTCACGACTCACCCACTCACCGACTCGAACCCTCACCCACTCACCGACTCGCTCACCCACTCACGGACTCACCCACTCACGGACTCACCCACTCACTCACTCACTCACGGACTCACTCACCCACTCACGGACTCACCACTCACCGACTCACCCACTCACNACTCGCTCACCCACTCGCTCACCCACTCACCGACTCACCCACTCACCCACTCACGGACTCACCCACTCACGGACTCACCCACTTACTCACCCTCTCACCGACTCGCTGTCTCAGCCACTCACTGACTCGCTCACCCAATCAACGACTCACTCACCCACTCACGGACTCACTCACACACTCACGGACTCACCCACTCACTCACCCTCTCACTGACTCTGTCACCCACTCACCGACTCACTCACTCACACTCACCCACTCACCGACTCACCCACTCACACAGCCTCACACAGTCTCACACAGGCTCACACAGACTCACACAGTCTCACTCAGACTCACACAGTCTCACACAGTCACACACAGCCTCACACAGTCTCACACAGTCTCACACAGTCTCACACAGTCTCACATAGACTCACACAGTCTCACTCAGACTCACACAGTCTCACACAGGCTCACACAGANCTCACACAGTCTCACACACCACACAGTCTCCACACCTCACACAGCCTCACACAGCCTCACACAGTCTCACACAGCTCACACAGACTCACACAGCTCACTCACTCACACAGGCTCACACATCACACAGCCTCACACACAGTCTCACACAGTCTCACACAGTCTCACACTCACACAGCCTCACACAGACTCACACAGACTCACACAGTCTCACACAGCCTCACACAGTCTACCATCCACACAGCCTCATCACACAGTTCACACAGCCTCACACAGACTCACACAGCCTCACACAGACTCACACAGTCTCACACAGCCACCACAGCCTCACACAGTCTCACACAGCCTCACACAGTTCACNTCACACAGCCTCACACAGACTCACACAGCCTCACACAGTCTCACACAGTCTCACACAGACTCACACAGTCTCTCACAGAGTTCCAGCCTCACACAGACTCACACAGACTCACACAGTCTCACACAGCCTCACACAGTCCCACGTCTCACACAGACTCACACAGTCTCACACAGCCTCACACAGCTCACACAGCNGNTCACACAGCCTCACACAGACTCACACAGCCTCACCACCACCAGTCTCACACAGCCTCACACAGTCTCACACAGACTCACACAGCCTCACACAGTCTCACACAGCCTCACACAGACTCACACAGTCTCACACAGCCTCACACAGTCTCACACAGTCTCACACAGCCTCACACAGACTCACACAGTCTCACACAGCTCACACAGCCTCACACAGTCTCACACAGTCTCACACAGACTCACACATCTCACACAGTCTCACACAGACTCACACAGTCCACACAGTCTCACACAGTCTCACACACTCTCACACACAGACTCACACAGTCTCACACAGTCTCACACAGTCCTACACAGTCTCACACAGTCTCACACAGCCTCACACAGCCTCACACAGTCTCACACAGTCTCACACAGACTCACACAGTCTCACACAGTCTCACACAGTCTCACACAGACTCACACAGTCTCACACAGTCTCACACAGTCTCACACAGTCTCACACAGACTCACACAGTCTCACACAGTCTCACACACACTCACACAGACTCACACAGTCTCACACAGTCTCACACAGTCTCACACAGTCTCACACAGACTCACACAGTCTCACACAGTCTCACACAGACTCACACAGTCTCACACAGACTCACACAGTCTCACACAGTCACACAGTCTCACACAGTCTCACACAGACTCACACAGTCTCACACAGTCTCACACACACTCACACAGTCTCACACAGACTCACACAGTCTCACACAGCCTCACACACAGTCTCACACAGCCTCACACAGTCTCACACAGCTTCACACAGCCTCACACAGTCTCACACAGACTCACACAGTCTCACACAGCCTCACACACACTCACACAGCCTCACACAGTCTCACACAGTCTCACACAGACTCACACAGTCTCACACAGTCTCACACAGACTCACACAGCCTCACACAGACTCACACAGTCTCACACAGCCGCACACACAGTCTCACACACAGACTCACAAGGAGACAATCACACCCCCCGCCCTCGCCGTGTTTACCGCTGTTCGCTCTCAGGGGCGGGCAGTGAGCGGCACGCGCAGGCACGGGGGCCGCTGCGACCTTGAGGCTGAGACAGGTTAATAAAATTAATAAATAAAGCGCCCTACCTGGCTTGTTAATAAATAAATAATGGCGGAGCCTACGCGATCCCCCCGCCCCCTCCCCCCGTAGAGCCTTCAACAGGCGGTTGGGCGAGTGGCCGTCAGCGAGTGGCACCTACGAAGGCCGCAAAGCCGCCTTTGTCTCTCCCAGTACGGCGGTTTAACACACACCACACGAGGCACCCGTTTGAGGCTGAGTCCACCTAGGGGAGATCCGTGCGTGACATTCTGAGAGCGCTAAGAGGCCACTTGACCCCACGTGACGTCTCAGCCATCCCACGTGTGATGATCTCGGGGTCAATGTGATTCCCTGCCCAGATGACGAGGCAATTGGCTTCCTGTACACGTCTCTATTAAGCGGGAACCTTCCTTACAAGCCGCGCCGATGACGTCACCAAGCCCCACCCTCATCCCATTCCCCGGCTCCAGGTGAGTCTTCAAGTCCTGTGTGGGGGTTGACTCAGCCCACCATCCACCCAGTGTCGTTAAAATCAAGTACCACGTTGTGGGAAGACCAACAGCGGTTGTCTTCTGGATATATTCTCTCCACCCTCCGCCCGCCATAGGAATGTGGAATGTCCACCACGAGCTCGGCAGGACTGTACATGGGAGATGAGCACCAACGACTCGATGCTCCTTCAAGCAGGGCGTTGTGGGGTCGTTGACAAGACGCCTGGTGCCCCGTATCTGCGAAGACAAAATCAAAGCACGTTGTACACACCCACGATCCACACGGCACTCTCACTGGGAGTGCATCGCTATCAGCGGCATTGGTTCAACTCTGCACTGGTGTAGTGGTGTTAGCATTCAGTGCCTCGTCAGTAGAGTCAGGCTGGCTTATCGCAATGCTGATGGATTGTCAAATGTTGATAAGCACGGACCGGTTTCGACATTCTGGGTCTTACCACTGGGCTACACTGGGCTGGGCTGGAGTTGATGTGGAGTCTGACCCAGGTCCAGCTGTTCTATAGCAACCAGCAGGGCGGTAGCCAAGGTCTGATTCATCAATCCTCGCCACCCTGGAGCGGCAGGGCGCCTCACTCACGCGCTCACCCAATCACCGACTCACTCACCCACTCACCCACTCACAACTCATCCACTCAACCACTCACGACTCACCCACTCACCGACTCGAACCCTCACCCACTCACCGACTCGCTCACCCACTCACGGACTCACCCACTCACGGACTCACCCACTCACTCACTCACTCACGGACTCACTCACCCACTCACGGACTCATCCACTCACCGACTCACCCACTCACCGACTCACCCACTCACCCACTCACCGACTCACCCACTCACCCACTCACGGACTCACCCACTCACGGACTCACCCACTTACTCACCCTCTCACCGACTCGCTGTCTCAGCCACTCACTGACTCGCTCACCCAATCAACGACTCACTCACCCACTCACGGACTCACTCACACACTCACGGACTCACCCACTCACTCACCCTCTCACTGACTCTGTCACCCACTCACCGACTCACTCACTCACCGACTCACCCACTCACCGACTCACCCACTCACCGACTCGCTGTTTCAGCCACTCACTGACTCGCTGACCCAATCACCGACTCGCTCACCCACTCACCGACTCACCCACTCACTCACCCTCTCACCGACTCGCTGTCTCAGCCACTCACTGACTCGCTCACCCAATCAACGACTCACTCACTCACCCACCCACTGACTCGCTCTCTCACCCACTCACCCACTCACTGATTCGCTCACCCACTCACGGACTCACCCACTCACGGAGTCACCGACTCACCGACTCACCAACTCACCGACTCGAACGCTCACCGACTCACTCACCTTCTCACCGACTCGCTATCTCAGCCACTCACTGACTCTCTCACCCAATCACCGACACACTCACCCGCTCACGGACTCGTTCACCCACTCACCGACCCACCGACTCGCTTTCTCACCCACTCACCTACTCACGGACTGACTCACCCACTCGCTGACGATCCTGGGCTGTGGTCGTCTGCGTAACAGAACTCAACGGGGCCTACAACAGCTGACATTATACAGTCTGAGTTCATGGATCTCTACGGAACTCTGCGTAACTGTTAGCCTGATAACTTTATTCTAAATTGTCTCATGGTTGCTATTATTGGACTTGCATCCCACTGGGATGTTTGCACACAGCGTTGATATGCGGTGTTTTTTCTGGAAGACTTTGTTGTTTTTTCTTGGATTTTTCTGTTGCGCGTCGTCACTTTAAGATGTTATTTGTTCATGTTTTTGTTTGTTGCGGTTGCATCCGAGTCAAGAGCCGCATGGCTCACAGGGCTTTTTACCTAATACACGAAGACTGAAACTGATCCCTGTGGTCACTCTATGAATCCGTGTTCGGCTCTCGGGGGGGGGGGNCGGATTTCAAAGCCTGTATCGCCCTCGCAGATCGCTGGCGCGCGTCACCGCCATTGCGTCACAGGAGGCACGTGACTTCAGTCCTTCGTTGAACCTGGGACAGCCCCACGTGCAGAGAGAGAGAGGTCCCAGATCGCCTCATCTGTCCACTCTTCATCTCCCCCGCCCGAATACCTGATCTCTAATGGAGCAGCTGTTAGCTGCCCTGGTACGCACCTGGGATTTGATCTTCGTCTTTGTGCGTGTGTATATGTGTGCGTGTGTGCGTGTGTGTATGTATGTATGTGTGCGTGTGTGTCTGTGTGTATGTATGTGTGCGTGTGTGTCTGTGTGTGTGTATGTGTGCGTTGTATATGTATATATGATGGTGAGCGGGCCCGGGTAAAACTACGTGGCTGGGAGTCAGAGCCTTTCCCTGTACACTTTGGGGTGCGACAGGGTTGTCCTCTGGCTCCCACATTATTTAACATCTATTTTGACCACGTAGTTCGTGAAGCCTTCAATAGCTGTACCGGGGGAATTTCCATTTGGTACAGATATAATGGGAGGCTGATCGACGCCCGGGTGCGATCAAGGGATGGCTCCCTATTGGTCAACCAGGTTATGTATGCCGATGATTTGGTAATAGCTGCTCATTCAGAAGAGGAGTTGGAGGCGTGCTGCTGAGACTGGAGCGTGCCACTAAGAGGTTTTACCATCAGCCCCACCAAAACTAAGCACCTGCCTGAATATTTTGTACCATCGGACACTCCACCCCCACAACTCCCAATCGATGATGGGCAGTAGTGGAGAGAGTGGAGAGTTTCCCATACCTGGGCAGTGTGCTTATGACCGGCTCCAGTTTAACAGCAGAGATCTCACTCCGAATCAGTCGAGCGGCAATATATTTTCATCGGTTGCGTAACGCTGTGTGGAAGCTACCTGGTCTGTCGCTCCGCACGAAGCTCAGGTCTTCTCGGCCACAGTCATTCCCTCCTTCTCTACGCTTGCGAAATGTGGACCCCCTAATGGAGCATTTCGCCGGTTGAAACATTTAGGCTGGCCTGCCTACGATCCATCCTGGGTTTAACCAGGCTGGATTGTGTGTGGAGTCACAAATCCTTGAAAGATCTGGCAAAGTTTCATCAGTAGCTCCCGCGTAGCAAGGCTGCGTTGGCTGGGTCATGTAGCCCGCATGCCCAGCCACCGCATGCCTAAACAGCTTTTGTTCGGCCGGATCGAGGGGCTAAACGGCGCGGCACAGGCTAGAGAAGAGATGGAGTGATGTGGTACAGGAGGACGTGGAGCTGAGTGGACTTGCCGATGACTGGTACCAGCGGTGTCAAGATCGGTCTCAGTGGAGAAGGCTCGTGAAGGACGCTACTGGGCAGTTGGAGGCAGTCGCCCTCCAACAACAACGGAGGGCGGAGGAGCGACGCTCACAACAACGAGCGGAGCGCCGGGTAGCTAAAGCACAGCAAGTTGGTACAGTAGGGGCACAGGTGGTGCATCAGCCAGTCATCTCGGTCATCTCGGTCAGTAGACCCGTGGCACCTGCTGGGTCTGCCCGTGACCTCCTGCCAGCGGGCGTTCGACACTTCACGTGGCCTCAAGGTGCACTTGGCCTGGCACAAGCGTCGTGGTGACGTCACCGCCACTTAGTGGCGAATGGCGGTTGTTGTTGTTATGTGTGCGTGTGTATATGTGTGTGTGCGTGTGTATGTGTGTATGTGTGTGTGTCTGTGTGTATGTGTGCGTGTGTATATGTGTGTGTACGTGCGTGTGTGTGTATGTGTGTGTGTGTGTGCGTGTGTGTTGTTGTTGTTGTTGTGTGTGTGTGTGTGTGTATGAGCGGTTAGTGGTACGCTGCGCTACGCACACGGGACCCGGTTCGGTTCACGCTCGCGGCCAACACCGGTGACGATTATCTAAACCGGTCAGGGCCTCTCCTAGGTCGACTTAGCCTCAAATGAGTACCCTGCAGTGTGTAAACATCGCCACTAGGGAGACAAAGGCGGCCGGGCGTGGTGCTGGCCACCCACCCCTCATGCGGTGTTGGCCTTCATAGGTGCTCGCTAACGGCCCTTGTCCCAACAGTCTGTGCAGGCTACACGGGGAGCTTTGTCTGTGAGCGTGTGTGAGACTACGTGCGTGTTCTGAAGTCGCGTGTGTGTGTGGAACTTTGTTTTTGTGGTTGTGTGGGCGTGACTGCGCGTGTGTGTAAGTGCGTGTGGGTGCGTGTGTGTGGGAGATGGTATGTGTGTGTGTTTGTGTGTGTGGGTGAGCGGTGGCGCAGCAGTTAACACGCCGGGCTACGAACCCGGCGAGTCTAGTTCGATTCCTGTTCGCGGCTAACAGCAGTGACGATGATCTGAACCTGTTCTGGGCCTCTAATAGGTCGACTCCGCCACAGGGGAGACAAAGGCGGCCGGGCGTGGTAATGGCCACCCATCCCCTCGTGTGCCGTGCCGGCCTTGACAGGTGCTCGCTAACAGCACTTGCCCTAACATTCTATTAAGGCTATACGGATTATCTTTGTCTTTGTGTGCATTATTGGAAAGATACACTGAATTCCAACAACTACCGCGGCATCTCGCTCCTCAGTGCGAGGCAGGGAAAGGTCCTGGCAAGGACTATTCACAATTGTCAGGCAGCACGCTGAGAAGAGGCTTACGGAGCCCCAATGTGGTCTCAGGCCGGGGCGGTCCTGCACGAACGCCATATTCTCTGTCCGTCTGATACATGAGAGGTGCAGGGAATTCCAACAGGATCTACAGATCTGCCCATAATTCCATGCATAGGCCAGATGCGCTGAGTTATTGCTCGTGCTTGCGGGCTCCCTGAATCTCTGCTCACGATCATTCAAGGCCTTCATGATGGTGAACAGGCCTCGGCAAAGTTGCGCGGTCTGGAGTCAGCGCTATTCCCTGTTCACTTGGGGGCGCGACGGGCATGTCCTCTGGCTCCCACACGATTGGACATCTTCTTTGACGGCGTAGTTTGAGGTGCTATCCGTGGCTGTTCTGGAGGAATTTCCATCTGCTACAGATGTAGCGACATCGCTGGGTGTCGCTGTGTGTGCCCAGCCTGGAACGGCACGCCAGGCAACGTAGTGACACCGCGGACACCACCGAAGGCGGATGCAGGAGCACGGACTGCCAGCAACAAGTGGCACCCTGCGCTGGGTGCAGTGCCAGCCCATACAGGATAGGGTGCGGGGAGGGCGGCTTCGGGAACGGGGGTTCACGGGGCCATGGCACTCTGTTTGACCCCGGAGGACACGTGACCGGAGGCGTCTACCCAGAGACCCCAAAAGGGGGCTGGGGGACCACGTGTCAAGCGAGATCCTCCTCGAGAGTTCGAGAAGGGGGTCGTGGCTCGGGTCGGAGCGAGCTCCGCCAAAGAGGGTAAAAGCCGGGCCCCCAGTGGGGACGACCGGCTGTTGTTGTGATCATCAAGAATCTACGTCCACGCCTACGTCCGAAGACAAGTCACCAACACGGGGCCTGGACCAAGCTGGGGTCCCGTCGGTCGTAGCTACTCCCAGTGTAGCCAGTGCTGCTAGCCTGGTGGACCACCACCACCACAGGTTACTCTCTGCTAAAGGGCAGTTACCCTTTGTGTTAGGTGTTGGTATGAATCAATGTGTTGCCTCCAAACAGTACGTCGGAGTCTCCGTTTGAGCCCACTACACAGACGCAATGCGAGGCAGACCGATGGCCGGATGTGTCAAGCGATGGCTACCTATTGGTCAATCAAGTTAAGTATGCCCATGATGTGGACCTGAGTGGACTTACCGATAACGGGTCCCAGAGGTCTCAAGATCGGCCTCTATGGAGGAGGAGGCTCGTGAAGAACGCTGCTGGGCAGTTGGAGGCAGTCGCCATTCAACAACAATGGAGGGCAGAGGAGCGACGCTCACAACAACGAGCGGATCGCCGGGCGGATAAAACGCAGCGAGTCGGCGCAGTGGGGAGCAGAGTTGGTGCGTCTGTCAAACACCTCGGCACTTGCCGTCGGAGCCTATGCAGGCTACACGTGGATCATGGGACCTCCTCTGCCAGTACCAAAATATAAGAACAGGCTTTTCCCCTTTTTTCTGGCAACAAAACTGAAACATTTTTACCAGGAATCAAGCCTGCATTAACCACAATACCTGTAGTCAGAATGCAAAAACACGCACTCTGATAATATATGCATTGTCCTTGAAACTGATTGGTCTACATCAGCGACAGCTTTCTTTTGAGCCTCGTCAGTTTCAAGGACAATGCATATATTATCAGAGTGCGTTTTTTGTTGTTGTTGTTGTTGTTGCATTCTGACCACAAGTTTTGTGGTTAATGCAGACATGATTCCTCGTTAAAAGGTTTCAGTTTTGTTGCTAGAAAAAAGGAGAAACCTATTCTTATATAAGTGGGATCTTTGTGAATGTGTGTGTGTGTATTGCAGGATGATGATGATGATGCTGATGCTGCTGCTGATGATGTCGTCGCTTGTCTGAAGAAGGCCATTGCCCTAAACGTCGCCACTGCGTGATTTGAGGCCACGCGCAGAGAGGACCCGCGGCTCCGCAGTGGATTCGTCCCGAGTGGAGACGCACTCTGCGCGGCACAACATCGCTGCCGGCAAGCCCGCGGCATCGGCTGATGGAGCTGAATCGCCTTCGGGTGTACGGGACTTCTCTCTGCCGGTTCGAGCCCAGGCGAGGCGATTCCAGGCGAGGCGATTCCACGCAATGCGATCGGAGTCGCTGAGAGCAGCGAAGATTCGGATTGACGACTCCACCACGGGGGAGTGGGGGGGGTCACCGTTGACCTCATGGAACGGAGCAATTTTGCATTTCCTCTCTCACGCTCTCCTCCCACTGCTGCTGCTGTTGTTCTTGTTGTTGCTGTTATTGTTGCTGCAGTTGTAACTGACAGTGCAGTTGCTGTTACCATCCTGCGTTGACCAGCGTGGTGAAGTATGGTCAAGCAATTCACCGAGAGCCACCACGGCCTTCATCCAGCGGTGGATTGGAATTGGGCTGTGTGAACGTTTCCTCCTGACAAAGACAAAGATACCCCGTATAGCCTTTGGCAGGCTGTTGGGTCAAGTGCTGTTTGCGAACAGCACCTATGAAGGTCGGCACGGTACACGAGATGAGTAGGTGGCTAGCACTACTGGCCGCCTTTGTCTCCCCATTGTTGATGTTATGGGTGCCGCAGTCACCTGGTATGCAGGAGGTCGTGGGTTCGATCCCGATCCTGACGCTGCTGCTGCTGCATATTTAGGCGTCTCTCTCTCTCCCGTGCTCGCGTGCAGTTTGTTTACCCGGGTCCTCTGGGTTTACCCTCCACGTTTAGAATCAACATCACGCGTTCAGAGTATCTGGCTGCTAGATACATTTACATGTGATAAGTCCACTTCGTTGAACTCTCATTTATGGCCAGATCGCTTTTGAAAAAAAATAACAACCGTGCAGTTCATTGGGCCTTACCGAGCAAAATAAAAAAAATAGTCAAATAAATAGTACACACTCCACACCGCACCAGTACTCATTTGAGGCTGAGTTGACCCGCGAGGATATCTCCTGCCCAGTGGAGGTGGCGATCAGGGAGGGACACTGCATTCACCCCGTGGTGAATTAACTCATTATCTCCAATTAGCGCGAAATCACCACCACAACAAACAGTGGCGGGGGGGGGGGGNTTACGTGACTTAGAAGGGGCCGCTCCAGCGCCCCGAACATTCTGCCTCTGGGGAGCCCCCCTCCAGGGAGACCCCCCCCCNACCCACCTCCATCCACCCTCGGCACCCGACGCCTGCGCTGATGAGGCTCGTTATGAGACTCGTTAGCGCGGGGGGGGGGNTGGAGCCCGCCCCTCTCACCCCAACATCGACTGTTGATGTTTGTTACCATAGCAACCCCCCCCCTGACTCAGGTACCCCCCCCCACTCCACCCACACCTCCCCTCTCAACCTCGCCTGGATCCGCCGTGTGCTGCTGCTGCGGTGTCGAGACTTCTTGAACGAGCGACCGCCTCTCGGCTCCTTGGACCAGACGAGGGCAACGCCCCGCGCGGGTCAAAGTGGCAGCCTCCATTCATTCGAGCAGCACGGAAATCCGCACCCCCACACACCCGAGGTTACACAACCCCGGGACGGCCCAGGCCAATGGTGACGACCACTGTTGCTGCTGCTCCGTCTCTTCACGAGGAGGTCCTAATCACGAGCTGCAGTGAAGAGTAGTCAGCATTGAGAACTCGAGAGAGGCAGGACACAGTCTAAGTGGCGACAGTTGAAGTCTGGTCACCGATATCAAGCGACTTGAAATCAGAGCAGAGACAGACAGACAGAGATCAGAGACAGGCAGACAAAGATTAGAGACAGACAGAGATCAGAGCAGAGACAACCAGATAGAGATCAGAGCAGACACAGACAGACAGAGATCAGAGTAGAGACAGACAGAGATCAGAGACAGAGACAGACAGATTGAGATCAAAGACAGGACAGACAGACAGAGATCAGAGCAGAGACAGACAGACAGAGACCAGAGCAGAGACAGACAGACAGAGATCAGAGCAGAGACAGACAGAGATCAGAGCAGAGACAGACAGACAGAGATCAGAGCAGAGACAGACAGACAGAGATCAGAGCAGAGACAGACAGACAGAGATCGGAGCAGAGACAGACAGACAGAGATCAGAGCAGAGACAGACAGACAGAGATCCTAGCAGAGACCGACAGACAGAGATCAGAGCAGAGACAGACAGACAGAGATCAGAGCATAGACAGACAGACAGAGATCAGAGCAAAGACAGACAGAGATCGGAGCAGAGACAGACAGACAGAGATCACAGCAGAGACAGACAGATAGAGATCAGAGAGAGACGGACAGAGATCAGAGCAGAGAGATACAGATAGAGATCAGAGCAGAGACAGAGATCAGAGCAGAAACAGACAGACAGAGATCAGAGTAGAGACAGACAGACAGAGATCAGAGCAGAGACAGACAGAGATCAGAGCAGAGACAGAAAGACAAAGATCAGAGCAGAGACAGACAGATAGAGATCAGAGAAGAGACAGACAGACGGAGATCAGAGCAAAGACAGAGATCAGAGCAGAGACATACAGACAGAGATCAGAGACAGACAGATAGATAGAGATCAGAGCAGAGACAGACAGAGATCAGAGTAGAGACAGACAGACAGAGATCAGAGCAGAGACAGAGATCAGAGCAGAGACAGACAGACAGAGACCAGAGCAGAGACAGACAGAAAGAGATCAAAGCAGAGACAGACAGACAGAGATCAGAGCAAGAGACAGACAGACAGAGATCAGAGTAGACACAGACAGACAGAGATCAGAGCGGAGACAGTCAAACAGAGATTAGAGCAGAGACAGACAGACAGAGATCAGAGCAGAGACAGACAGACAGAGATCAGAGTAGAGACAGACAGACAGAGATCAGAGAGAGACAGACAGACAGAGATCAGAGCAGAGACAGACAGAGATCAGAGCAGAGACAGACAGACATAGATCAGAGCAGAGACAGACAGACAGAGATCCTAGCAGAGACCGACAGACAGAGATCAGAGCAGAGACAGACAGACAGAGATCAGAGCATAGACAGACAGACAGAGATCAGAGCAAAGACAGACAGAGATCGGAGCAGAGACAGACAGACAGAGATCAGAGCAGAGACAGACAGATAGAGATCAGAGCAGAGACGGACAGAGATCAGAGCAGAGAGATACAGATAGAGATCAGAGCAGAGACAGAGATCAGAGCAGAAACAGACAGACAGAGATCAGAGCAGAGACAGACAGAGATCAGAGCAGAGACAGACAGACAAAGATCAGAGCAGAGACAGACAGATAGAGATCAGAGAAGAGACAGACAGACGGAGATCAGAGCAGAGACAGACAGACAGACAGAGATCAGAGCAGAGACATACAGACAGAGATCAGAGACAGACAGATAGATAGAGATCAGAGACAGAGACAGTCAGACAGAAATCAGAGACAGACAGACAGATAGAGATCAGAGCAGAGACAGTCAAACAGAGATCAGAGCAGAGACATACAGACAGAGATCAGAGCAGAGACAGTCAAACAGAGATCAGAGCAGAGACAGACAGAGATCAGAGCAGAGACAGTCAAACAGAGATTAGAGCAGAGACAGACAGACAGAGATCAAAGCAGAGAAAGACAGACAGAGATCAGAGTAGAGACAGACAGACAGAGATCAGAGCAGAGACAGACAGACAGAGATCAAAGCAGAGACAGACAGACAGAGATCAGAGCAGAGACAGACAGACATAGATCAGAGCAGAGACAGACAGAGATCAGAGCAGAGACAGACAGACAGAGATCAGAGCAGAGACAGACAGAGATCAGAGCAGAGACAGACAGACAGAGATCAGAGCAGAGACAGACAAACAGAGATCAGAGTAGAGACAGACAGACAGAGATCAGAGCAGAGACACACAGACAGAGATCAGAGCAGAGACAGTCAGACAGAGATCAGAGTAGAGACAGACAGACAGAGATCAGAGCAGAGACAGACAGACAGACAGAGATCAGAGCAGAGACAGACAGGCAGAGATCAGAGCAGAGACAGACAGACAGAGATCAGAGCAGAGACAGACAGACAGATATCAGAGCAGAGACAGACAGACAGAGATCAGAGTAGAGACATACAGAGATCAGAGCAGAGACAGTCAGACAGAGATCAGAGCAGAGACAGACAGACAGAGATCAGAGCAGAGACAGTCAGACAGAGATCAGAGCAGAGACAGTCAGACAGAGATCAGAGTAGAGACAGACAGACAGACAGAGATCAGAGCAGAGACAGACAGAAATCAGAGCAGAGACAGTCAGACTGAGATCAGAGCAGAGACAGACAGACAGAGATCAGAGTAGAGACAGACAGACAGATCAGAGCAGAGACAGACAGACAGAGATCAGAGCAGAGACAGACAGACAGAGATCAGAGTAGAGACAGACAGACAGAGATCAGAGCAGAGACAGTCAGACAGAGATCAGAGCAGAGACAGACAGACAGAGATCAGAGTAGAGACAGACAGACAGAGATCAGAGTAGAGACAGACAGACAGAGATCAGAGCAGAGACAGACAGACAGAGATCAGAGCAGAGACAGACAGACAGAGATCAGAGCAGAGACAGTCAGACAGAGATCAGAGCAGAGACAGACAGACAGAGATCAGATACAGATACAGTCAGACAGAGATCAGAGCAGAGACAGACAGACAGAGATCAGAGTAGAGACAGACAGACAGAGATCAGAGCAGAGACAGTCAGACAGAGATCAGAGCAGAGACAGACAGACAGAGACCAGAGCAGAGACAGACAGAAAGAGATCAAAGCAGAGACAGACAGACAGAGATCAGAGCAGAGACAGACAGACAGAGATCAGAGTAGACACAGACAGACAGAGATCAGAGTAGAGACAGACAGACAGAGATCAGAGCAGAGACAGAGAGAGATCAGAGCAGAGACAGACAGACAGAGATCAGAGCAGAGACAGTCAGACAGAGATCAGAGCAGAGACAGACAGACAGAGATCAGAGCAGAGACAGACAGACATAGATCAGAGCAGAGGACAGACACACAGAGATCAGAGCAGAGACAGATAGACAGAGATAAGAGCAGAGACAGACATACAGAGATCAGAGCAGAGACAGACAGACAGAGATCAGAGTAGAGACAGACAGACAGAGATCAGAGCAGAGACAGTCAGACAGAGATCAGAGCAGAGACAGACAGACAGAGATCAGAGCAGAGACAGATAGACAGAGATAAGAGCAGAGACAGACATACAGAGATCAGAGCAGAGACAGACAGACAGAGATCAGAGTAGAGACAGACAGACAGAGATCAGAGCAGAGACAGTCAGACAGAGATCAGAGCAGAGACAGACAGACAGAGATCAGAGCAGAGACAGTCAGACAGAGATCAGAGCAGAGACAGTCAGACAGAGATCAGAGCAGAGACAGACAGACAGAGATCAGAGCAGAGACAGACAGACAGAGATCAGAGCAGAGACAAACAGACAGAGATCAGAGCAGAGACAGACAGAGATCAGAGCAGAGACAGACAGACAGAGATCAGAGCAGAGACAGTCAGACAGAGATCAGAGCAGAGACAGTCAGACAGAGATCAGAGCAGAGACAGTCAGACAGAGATCAGAGCAGAGACAGACAGACAGAGACCAGAGCAGAGACAGACAGAGATCAGAGCAGAGACAGACATAGATCAGAGCAGAGACAGTCAAACAGAGATCAGAGCAGAGACAGACAGACAGAGATCAGAGCAGAGACAGACAGACAGAGATCAGAGTAGAGACAGACAGACAGAGATCAGAGCAGAGACACACAGACAGAGATCAGAGCAGAGACAGTCAGACAGAGATCAGAGTAGAGACCGACAGAGAGAGATCAGAGCAGAGACACACAGACAGAGATTAGAGTAAGACAGACAGACAGAGATCAGAGCAGAGACAGACAGACAGACAGAGATCAGAGCAGAGACAGACAGGCAGAGATCAGAGCAGAGACAGACAGACAGAGATCAGAGCAGAGACAGACAGACAGAGATCAGAGCAGAGACAGACAGACAGAGATCAGAGCAGAGACAGACAGAGATCAGAGTAGAGACAGACAGAGATCAGAGCAGAGACAGTCAGACAGAGATCAGAGCAGAGACAGACAGAGATCAGAGCAGAGACAGTCAGACAGAGATCAGAGCAGAGACAGTCAGACAGAGATCAGAGTAGAGACAGACAGACAGAGATCAGAGCAGAGACAGACAGAAATCAGAGCAGAGACAGTCAGACAGAGATCAGAGCAGAGACAGACAGACAGAGATCAGAGTAGAGACAGACAGACAGATCAGAGCAGAGACAGTCAGACAGAGATCAGAGCAGAGACAGTCAGACAGAGATCAGAGCAGAGACAGTCAGACAGAGATCAGAGTAGAGACAGACAGACAGAGATCAGAGCGGAGACAGACAGACAGAGATCAGAGCAGAGACAGACAGACAGAGATCAGAGTAGAGACAGACAGACAGAGATCAGAGCAGAGACAGTCAGACAGAGATCAGAGTAGAGACAGACAGACAGAGATCAGAGCAGAGACAGACAGACAGAGATCAAAGCAGAGACAGACAGACAGAGATCAGAGCAGAGACAGACAAACAGAGATCAGAGCAGAGACAGTCAGACAGAGATCAGAGACAGAGACAGTCAGACAGAGATCAGAGCAGAGACAGACAGACAGAGATCAGAGTAGAGACAGACAGACAGAGATCGGAGCAGAGACAGTCAGACAGAGATCAGAGCAGAGACAGACAGACAGAGACCAGAGCAGAGACAGACAGAAAGAGATCAGAGCAGAGACAGACAGACAGAGATCAGAGCAGAGACAGACATAGATCAGAGCAGAGACAGACAGACAGAGATCAGAGTAGACACAGACAGACAGAGATCAGAGTGGAGACAGACAGACAGAGATCAGAGCAGAGACAGACAGGCAGAGATCAGAGCAGAGACAGACAGACAGAGATCAGAGCAGAGACAGACAGACAGAGATCAGAGCAGAGACATCCAGACAGAGATCAGAGCAGAGACAGACAGACAGAGATCAGAGACAGACAGACAGAGATCAGAGACAGACAGACAGAGATCAGAGCAGAGACAGACAGACAGAGATCAGAGTAGAGACAGACAGACAGAGATCAGAGCAGAGACAGTCAGACAGAGATCAGAGCAGAGACAGACAGACAGAGATCAGAGCAGAGACAGTCAGACAGAGATCAGAGCAGAGACAGTCAGACAGAGATCAGAGTAGAGACAGACAGAGATCAGAGCAGAGACAGACAGACAGAGATCAGAGCAGAGACAGACAGAGATCAGAGCAGAGACAGACAGAGATCAGAGCAGAGACAGTCAGACAGAGATCAGAGCAGAGACAGTCAGACAGAGATCAGAGCAGAGACAGTCAGACAGAGATCAGAGCAGAGACAGACAGACAGAGACCAGAGCAGAGACAGACAGAAAGAGATCAGAGCAGAGACAGACAGACAGAGATCAGAGCAGAGACAGACATAGATCAGAGCAGAGACAGTCAAACAGAGATCAGAGCAGAGACAGACAGACAGACAGAGATCAGAGCAGAGACAGACAAACAGAGATCAGAGTAGAGACAGACAGACAGAGATCAGAGCAGAGACACACAGACAGAGATCAGAGCAGAGACAGTCAGACAGAGATCAGAGTAGAGACAGACAGACAGAGATCAGAGCAGAGACAGACAGACAGACAGAGATCAGAGCAGAGACAGACAGGCAGAGATCAGAGCAGAGACAGACAGACAGAGATCAGAGCAGAGACAGACAGACAGATATCAGAGCAGAGACAGTCAGACAGAGATCAGAGCAGAGACAGTCAGACAGAGATCAGAGTAGAGACAGACAGACAGAGATCAGAGCAGAGACAGACAGAAATCAGAGCAGAGACAGTCAGACAGAGATCAGAGCAGAGACATACAGACAGAGATCAGAGTAGAGACAGACAGACAGATCAGAGCAGAGACAGTCAGACAGAGATCAGAGCAGAGACAGTCAGACAGAGATCAGAGTAGAGACAGACAGACAGAGATCAGAGCGGAGACAGACAGACAGAGATCAGAGCAGAGACAGACAGACAGAGATCAGAGTAGAGACAGACAGACAGAGATCAGAGCAGAGACAGTCAGACAGAGATCAGAGTAGAGACAGACAGAGATCAGAGCAGAGACAGACAGACAGAGATCAGAGCAGAGACAGACAGACAGAGATCAGAGCAGAGACAGACAGAGATCAGAGCAGAGACAGTCAGACAGAGATCAGAGACAGAGACAGTCAGACAGAGATCAGAGCAGAGACAGACAGACAGAGATCAGAGTAGAGACAGACAGACAGAGATCGGAGCAGAGACAGTCAGACAGAGATCAGAGCAGAGACAGACAGACAGAGACCAGAGCAGAGACAGACAGAAAGAGATCAGAGCAGAGACAGACAGACAGAGATCAGAGCAGAGACAGACATAGATCAGAGCAGAGACAGACAGACAGAGATCAGAGTAGACACAGACAGACAGAGATCAGAGCAGAGACAGACAGACAGATATCAGAGCAGAGACAGTCAGACAGAGATCAGAGCAGAGACAGTCAGACAGAGATCAGAGTAGAGACAGACAGACAGAGATCAGAGCAGAGACAGACAGAAATCAGAGCAGAGACAGTCAGACAGAGATCAGAGCAGAGACATACAGACAGAGATCAGAGTAGAGACAGACAGACAGATCAGAGCAGAGACAGTCAGACAGAGATCAGAGCAGAGACAGTCAGACAGAGATCAGAGTAGAGACAGACAGACAGAGATCAGAGCGGAGACAGACAGACAGAGATCAGAGCAGAGACAGACAGACAGAGATCAGAGTAGAGACAGACAGACAGAGATCAGAGCAGAGACAGTCAGACAGAGATCAGAGTAGAGACAGACAGACAGNGATCAGAGCAGAGACAGACAGACAGAGATCAGAGCAGAGACAGACAGACAGAGATCAGAGCAGAGACAGACAGAGATCAGAGCAGAGACAGTCAGACAGAGATCAGAGACAGAGACAGTCAGACAGAGATCAGAGCAGAGACAGACAGACAGAGATCAGAGTAGAGACAGACAGACAGAGATCGGAGCAGAGACAGTCAGACAGAGATCAGAGCAGAGACAGACAGACAGAGACCAGAGCAGAGACAGACAGAAAGAGATCAGAGCAGAGACAGACAGACAGAGATCAGAGCAGAGACAGACATAGATCAGAGCAGAGACAGACAGACAGAGATCAGAGTAGACACAGACAGACAGAGATCAGAGTGGAGACAGACAGACAGAGATCAGAGCAGAGACAGACAGGCAGAGATCAGAGCAGAGACAGACAGACAGAGATCAGAGCAGAGACAGAGAGAGATCAGAGCAGAGACAGACAGACAGAGATCAGAGCAGAGACAGTCAGACAGAGATCAGAGCAGAGACAGACAGACAGAGATCAGAGCAGAGACAGACAGACATAGATCAGAGACAGACACACAGAGATCAGAGCAGAGACAGATAGACAGAGATAAGAGCAGAGACAGACATACAGAGATCAGAGCAGAGACAGACAGACAGAGATCAGAGTAGAGACAGACAGACAGAGATCAGAGCAGAGACAGTCAGACAGAGATCAGAGCAGAGACAGACAGACAGAGATCAGAGCAGAGACAGATAGACAGAGATAAGAGCAGAGACAGACATACAGAGATCAGAGCAGAGACAGACAGACAGAGATCAGAGTAGAGACAGACAGACAGAGATCAGAGCAGAGACAGTCAGACAGAGATCAGAGCAGAGACAGACAGACAGAGATCAGAGCAGAGACAGTCAGACAGAGATCAGAGCAGAGACAGTCAGACAGAGATCAGAGCAGAGACAGACAGACAGAGATCAGAGCAGAGACAGACAGACAGAGATCAGAGCAGAGACAAACAGACAGAGATCAGAGCAGAGACAGACAGAGATCAGAGCAGAGACAGACAGACAGAGATCAGAGCAGAGACAGTCAGACAGAGATCAGAGCAGAGACAGTCAGACAGAGATCAGAGCAGAGACAGTCAGACAGAGATCAGAGCAGAGACAGACAGACAGAGACCAGAGCAGAGACAGACAGAGATCAGAGCAGAGACAGACATAGATCAGAGCAGAGACAGTCAAACAGAGATCAGAGCAGAGACAGACAGACAGAGATCAGAGCAGAGACAGACAGACAGAGATCAGAGTAGAGACAGACAGACAGAGATCAGAGCAGAGACACACAGACAGAGATCAGAGCAGAGACAGTCAGACAGAGATCAGAGTAGAGACCGACAGAGAGAGATCAGAGCAGAGACACACAGACAGAGATTAGAGTAAAGACAGACAGACAGAGATCAGAGCAGAGACAGACAGACAGACAGAGATCAGAGCAGAGACAGACAGGCAGAGATCAGAGCAGAGACAGACAGACAGAGATCAGAGCAGAGACAGACAGACAGAGATCAGAGCAGAGACAGACAGACAGAGATCAGAGCAGAGACAGACAGACAGAGATCAGAGTAGAGACAGACAGAGATCAGAGCAGAGACAGTCAGACAGAGATCAGAGCAGAGACAGACAGACAGAGATCAGAGCAGAGACAGTCAGACAGAGATCAGAGCAGAGACAGTCAGACAGAGATCAGAGTAGAGACAGACAGACAGAGATCAGAGCAGAGACAGACAGAAATCAGAGCAGAGACAGTCAGACAGAGATCAGAGCAGAGACAGACAGACAGAGATCAGAGTAGAGACAGACAGACAGATCAGAGCAGAGACAGTCAGACAGAGATCAGAGCAGAGACAGTCAGACAGAGATCAGAGCAGAGACAGTCAGACAGAGATCAGAGTAGAGACAGACAGACAGAGATCAGAGCGGAGACAGACAGACAGAGATCAGAGCAGAGACAGACAGACAGAGATCAGAGTAGAGACAGACAGACAGAGATCAGAGCAGAGACAGTCAGACAGAGATCAGAGTAGAGACAGACAGACAGAGATCAGAGCAGAGACAGACAGACAGAGATCAAAGCAGAGACAGACAGACAGAGATCAGAGCAGAGACAGACAAACAGAGATCAGAGCAGAGACAGTCAGACAGAGATCAGAGACAGAGACAGTCAGACAGAGATCAGAGCAGAGACAGACAGACAGAGATCAGAGTAGAGACAGACAGACAGAGATCGGAGCAGAGACAGTCAGACAGAGATCAGAGCAGAGACAGACAGACAGAGACCAGAGCAGAGACAGACAGAAAGAGATCAGAGCAGAGACAGACAGACAGAGATCAGAGCAGAGACAGACATAGATCAGAGCAGAGACAGACAGACAGAGATCAGAGTAGACACAGACAGACAGAGATCAGAGTGGAGACAGACAGACAGAGATCAGAGCAGAGACAGACAGGCAGAGATCAGAGCAGAGACAGACAGACAGAGATCAGAGCAGAGACAGACAGACAGAGATCAGAGCAGAGACATCCAGACAGAGATCAGAGCAGAGACAGACAGACAGAGATCAGAGACAGACAGACAGAGATTATAGNCAGAGACAGACAGACAGAGATCAGAGCAGAGACAGACAGACAGAGATCAGAGTAGAGACAGACAGACAGAGATCAGAGCAGAGACAGTCAGACAGAGATCAGAGCAGAGACAGACAGACAGAGATCAGAGCAGAGACAGTCAGACAGAGATCAGAGCAGAGACAGTCAGACAGAGATCAGAGTAGAGACAGACAGACAGNGATCAGAGCAGAGACAGACAGACAGAGATCAGAGCAGAGACAGACAGAGATCAGAGCAGAGACAGACAGAGATCAGAGCAGAGACAGTCAGACAGAGATCAGAGACAGAGACAGTCAGACAGAGATCAGAGCAGAGACAGTCAGACAGAGATCAGAGCAGAGACAGACAGACAGAGACCAGAGCAGAGACAGACAGAAAGAGATCAGAGCAGAGACAGACAGACAGAGATCAGAGCAGAGACAGACATAGATCAGAGCAGAGACAGTCAAACAGAGATCAGAGCAGAGACAGACAGACAGACAGAGATCAGAGCAGAGACAGACAAACAGAGATCAGAGTAGAGACAGACAGACAGAGATCAGAGCAGAGACACACAGACAGAGATCAGAGCAGAGACAGTCAGACAGAGATCAGAGTAGAGACAGACAGACAGAGATCAGAGCAGAGACAGACAGACAGACAGAGATCAGAGCAGAGACAGACAGGCAGAGATCAGAGCAGAGACAGACAGACAGAGATCAGAGCAGAGACAGACAGACAGATATCAGAGCAGAGACAGTCAGACAGAGATCAGAGCAGAGACAGTCAGACAGAGATCAGAGTAGAGACAGACAGACAGAGATCAGAGCAGAGACAGACAGAAATCAGAGCAGAGACAGTCAGACAGAGATCAGAGCAGAGACATACAGACAGAGATCAGAGTAGAGACAGACAGACAGATCAGAGCAGAGACAGTCAGACAGAGATCAGAGCAGAGACAGTCAGACAGAGATCAGAGTAGAGACAGACAGACAGAGATCAGAGCGGAGACAGACAGACAGAGATCAGAGCAGAGACAGACAGACAGAGATCAGAGTAGAGACAGACAGACAGAGATCAGAGCAGAGACAGTCAGACAGAGATCAGAGTAGAGACAGACAGAGATCAGAGCAGAGACAGACAGACAGAGATCAGAGCAGAGACAGACAGACAGAGATCAGAGCAGAGACAGACAGAGATCAGAGCAGAGACAGTCAGACAGAGATCAGAGACAGAGACAGTCAGACAGAGATCAGAGCAGAGACAGACAGACAGAGATCAGAGTAGAGACAGACAGACAGAGATCGGAGCAGAGACAGTCAGACAGAGATCAGAGCAGAGACAGACAGACAGAGACCAGAGCAGAGACAGACAGAAAGAGATCAGAGCAGAGACAGACAGACAGAGATCAGAGCAGAGACAGACATAGATCAGAGCAGAGACAGACAGACAGAGATCAGAGTAGACACAGACAGACAGAGATCAGAGTGGAGACAGACAGACAGAGATCAGAGCAGAGACAGACAGGCAGAGATCAGAGCAGAGACAGACAGACAGAGATCAGAGCAGAGACAGACAGACAGAGATCAGAGCAGAGACATCCAGACAGAGATCAGAGCAGAGACAGACAGACAGAGATCAGAGACAGACAGAGATCAGAGACAGACAGACAGAGATCAGAGCAGAGACAGACAGACAGAGATCAGAGTAGAGACAGACAGACAGAGATCAGAGCAGAGACAGTCAGACAGAGATCAGAGCAGAGACAGACAGACAGATCAGAGCAGAGACAGACAGAGATCAGAGCAGAGACAGACAGAGATCAGAGCAGAGACAGTCAGACAGAGATCAGAGACAGAGACAGTCAGACAGAGATCAGAGCAGAGACAGTCAGACAGAGATCAGAGCAGAGACAGACAGACAGAGACCAGAGCAGAGACAGACAGAAAGAGATCAGAGCAGAGACAGACAGACAGAGATCAGAGCAGAGACAGACATAGATCAGAGCAGAGACAGTCAAACAGAGATCAGAGCAGAGACAGACAGACAGACAGAGATCAGAGCAGAGACAGACAAACAGAGATCAGAGTAGAGACAGACAGACAGAGATCAGAGCAGAGACACACAGACAGAGATCAGAGCAGAGACAGTCAGACAGAGATCAGAGTAGAGACAGACAGACAGAGATCAGAGCAGAGACAGACAGACAGACAGAGATCAGAGCAGAGACAGACAGGCAGAGATCAGAGCAGAGACAGACAGACAGAGATCAGAGCAGAGACAGACAGACAGATATCAGAGCAGAGACAGTCAGACAGAGATCAGAGCAGAGACAGACAGACAGAGATCAGAGCAGAGACAGTCAGACAGAGATCAGAGCAGAGACAGTCAGACAGAGATCAGAGTAGAGACAGACAGACAGNGATCAGAGCAGAGACAGACAGACAGAGATCAGAGCAGAGACAGACAGAGATCAGAGCAGAGACAGACAGAGATCAGAGCAGAGACAGTCAGACAGAGATCAGAGACAGAGACAGTCAGACAGAGATCAGAGCAGAGACAGTCAGACAGAGATCAGAGCAGAGACAGACAGACAGAGACCAGAGCAGAGACAGACAGAAAGAGATCAGAGCAGAGACAGACAGACAGAGATCAGAGCAGAGACAGACATAGATCAGAGCAGAGACAGTCAAACAGAGATCAGAGCAGAGACAGACAGACAGACAGAGATCAGAGCAGAGACAGACAAACAGAGATCAGAGTAGAGACAGACAGACAGAGATCAGAGCAGAGACACACAGACAGAGATCAGAGCAGAGACAGTCAGACAGAGATCAGAGTAGAGACAGACAGACAGAGATCAGAGCAGAGACAGACAGACAGACAGAGATCAGAGCAGAGACAGACAGGCAGAGATCAGAGCAGAGACAGACAGACAGAGATCAGAGCAGAGACAGACAGACAGATATCAGAGCAGAGACAGTCAGACAGAGATCAGAGCAGAGACAGACAGACAGAGATCAGAGCAGAGACAGTCAGACAGAGATCAGAGCAGAGACAGTCAGACAGAGATCAGAGTAGAGACAGACAGACAGNGATCAGAGCAGAGACAGACAGACAGAGATCAGAGCAGAGACAGACAGAGATCAGAGCAGAGACAGACAGAGATCAGAGCAGAGACAGTCAGACAGAGATCAGAGACAGAGACAGTCAGACAGAGATCAGAGCAGAGACAGTCAGACAGAGATCAGAGCAGAGACAGACAGACAGAGACCAGAGCAGAGACAGACAGAAAGAGATCAGAGCAGAGACAGACAGACAGAGATCAGAGCAGAGACAGACATAGATCAGAGCAGAGACAGTCAAACAGAGATCAGAGCAGAGACAGACAGACAGACAGAGATCAGAGCAGAGACAGACAAACAGAGATCAGAGTAGAGACAGACAGACAGAGATCAGAGCAGAGACACACAGACAGAGATCAGAGCAGAGACAGTCAGACAGAGATCAGAGTAGAGACAGACAGACAGAGATCAGAGCAGAGACAGACAGACAGACAGAGATCAGAGCAGAGACAGACAGGCAGAGATCAGAGCAGAGACAGACAGACAGAGATCAGAGTAGAGACAGACAGACAGAGATCAGAGCAGAGACAGTCAGACAGAGATCAGAGTAGAGACAGACAGACAGNGATCAGAGCAGAGACAGACAGACAGAGATCAGAGCAGAGACAGACAGACAGAGATCAGAGCAGAGACAGACAGACAGAGATCAGAGAGAGACAGTCAGACAGAGATCAGAGACAGAGACAGTCAGACAGAGATCAGAGCAGAGACAGACAGACAGAGATCAGAGTAGAGACAGACAGACAGAGATCGAGCAGAGACAGTCAGACAGAGATCAGAGCAGAGACAGACAGACAGAGACCAGAGCAGAGACAGACAGAAAGAGATCAGAGCAGAGACAGACAGACAGAGATCAGAGCAGAGACAGACATAGATCAGAGCAGAGACAGACAGACAGAGATCAGAGTAGACACAGACAGACAGAGATCAGAGTGGAGACAGACAGACAGAGATCAGAGCAGAGACAGACAGGCAGAGATCAGAGCAGAGACAGACAGACAGAGATCAGAGCAGAGACAGACAGACAGAGATCAGAGCAGAGACAGACAGAGATCAGAGCAGAGACAGACAGACAGAGATCAGAGACAGACAGAGATCAGAGACAGACAGACAGAGATCAGAGCAGAGACAGACAGACAGAGATCAGAGTAGAGACAGACAGACAGAGATCAGAGCAGAGACAGTCAGACAGAGATCAGAGCAGAGACAGACAGACAGAGATCAGAGCAGAGACAGTCAGACAGAGATCAGAGCAGAGACAGTCAGACAGAGATCAGAGAGAGACAGACAGACAGAGATCAGAGCAGAGACAGACAGACAGAGATCAGAGCAGAGACAGACAGAGATCAGAGCAGAGACAGACAGAGATCAGAGCAGAGACAGTCAGACAGAGATCAGAGACAGAGACAGTCAGACAGAGATCAGAGCAGAGACAGTCAGACAGAGATCAGAGCAGAGACAGACAGACAGAGACCAGAGCAGAGACAGACAGAAAGAGATCAGAGCAGAGACAGACAGACAGAGATCAGAGCAGAGACAGACATAGATCAGAGCAGAGACAGTCAAACAGAGATCAGAGCAGAGACAGACAGACAGACAGAGATCAGAGCAGAGACAGACAAACAGAGATCAGAGTAGAGACAGACAGACAGAGATCAGAGCAGAGACACACAGACAGAGATCAGAGCAGAGACAGTCAGACAGAGATCAGAGTAGAGACAGACAGACAGAGATCAGAGCAGAGACAGACAGACAGACAGAGATCAGAGCAGAGACAGACAGGCAGAGATCAGAGCAGAGACAGACAGACAGAGATCAGAGCAGAGACAGACAGACAGATATCAGAGCAGAGACAGTCAGACAGAGATCAGAGCAGAGACAGTCAGACAGAGATCAGAGTAGAGACAGACAGACAGAGATCAGAGCAGAGACAGACAGAAATCAGAGCAGAGACAGTCAGACAGAGATCAGAGCAGAGACAGACAGACAGAGATCAGAGTAGAGACAGACAGACAGATCAGAGCAGAGACAGTCAGACAGAGATCAGAGCAGAGACAGTCAGACAGAGATCAGAGCAGAGACAGTCAGACAGAGATCAGAGTAGAGACAGACAGACAGAGATCAGAGCGGAGACAGACAGACAGAGATCAGAGCAGAGACAGACAGACAGAGATCAGAGTAGAGACAGACAGACAGAGATCAGAGCAGAGACAGTCAGACAGAGATCAGAGTAGAGACAGACAGAGATCAGAGCAGAGACAGACAGACAGAGATCAGAGCAGAGACAGACAGACAGAGATCAGAGCAGGAGACAGACAGAGATCAGAGCAGAGACAGTCAGACAGAGATCAGAGACAGAGACAGTCAGACAGAGATCAGAGCAGAGACAGACAGACAGAGATCAGAGTAGAGACAGACAGACAGAGATCGGAGCAGAGACAGTCAGACAGAGATCAGAGCAGAGACAGACAGACAGAGACCAGAGCAGAGACAGACAGAAAGAGATCAGAGCAGAGACAGACAGACAGAGATCAGAGCAGAGACAGACATAGATCAGAGCAGAGACAGACAGACAGAGATCAGAGTAGACACAGACAGACAGAGATCAGAGTGGAGACAGACAGACAGAGATCAGAGCAGAGACAGACAGGCAGAGATCAGAGCAGAGACAGACAGACAGAGATCAGAGCAGAGACAGACAGACAGAGATCAGAGCAGAGACATCCAGACAGAGATCAGAGCAGAGACAGACAGAGATCAGAGACAGACAGACAGAGATTAGAGACAGAGACAGACAGACAGAGATCAGAGCAGAGACAGACAGACAGAGATCAGAGTAGAGACAGACAGACAGAGATCAGAGCAGAGACAGACAGAGATCAGAGCAGAGACAGACAGACAGAGATCAGAGACAGACAGAGATCAGAGACAGACAGACAGAGATCAGAGCAGAGACAGACAGACAGAGATCAGAGTAGAGACAGACAGACAGAGATCAGAGCAGAGACAGTCAGACAGAGATCAGAGCAGAGACAGACAGACAGAGATCAGAGCAGAGACAGTCAGACAGAAATCAGAGCAGAGACAGTCAGACAGAGATCAGAGTAGAGACAGACAGACAGAGATCAGAGCAGAGTCAGACAGAGATCAGAGCAGAGACAGACAGAGATCAGAGCAGAGACAGACAGAGATCAGAGCAGAGACAGTCAGACAGAGATCAGAGACAGAGACAGTCAGACAGAGATCAGAGCGGAGACAGACAGACAGAGATCAGAGCAGAGACAGACAGACAGAGATCAGAGTAGAGACAGACAGACAGAGATCAGAGCAGAGACAGTCAGACAGAGATCAGAGTAGAGACAGACAGAGATCAGAGCAGAGACAGACAGACAGAGATCAGAGCAGAGACAGACAGACAGAGATCAGAGCAGAGACAGACAGACAGAGATCAGAGAGAGACAGTCAGACAGAGATCAGAGACAGAGACAGTCAGACAGAGATCAGAGCAGAGACAGACAGACAGAGATCAGAGTAGAGACAGACAGACAGAGATCGGAGCAGAGACAGTCAGACAGAGATCAGAGCAGAGACAGACAGACAGAGACCAGAGCAGAGACAGACAGAAAGAGATCAGAGCAGAGACAGACAGACAGAGATCAGAGCAGAGACAGACATAGATCAGAGCAGAGACAGACAGACAGAGATCAGAGTAGACACAGACAGACAGAGATCAGAGTGGAGACAGACAGACAGAGATCAGAGCAGAAACAGACAGGCAGAGATCAGAGCAGAGACAGACAGACAGAGATCAGAGCAGAGACAGACAGACAGAGATCAGAGCAGAGACATCCAGACAGAGATCAGAGCAGAGACAGACAGACAGAGATCAGAGACAGACAGACAGAGATCAGAGACAGACAGACAGAGATCAGAGCAGAGACAGACAGACAGAGATCAGAGTAGAGACAGACAGACAGAGATCAGAGCAGAGACAGTCAGACAGAGATCAGAGCAGAGACAGACAGACAGAGATCAGAGCAGAGACAGTCAGACAGAGATCAGAGCAGAGACAGTCAGACAGAGATCAGAGTAGAGACAGACAGAGATCAGAGCAGAGACAGACAGACAGAGATCAGAGCAGAGACAGACAGAGATCAGAGCAGAGACAGACAGAGATCAGAGCAGAGACAGTCAGACAGAGATCAGAGCAGAGACAGTCAGACAGAGATCAGAGCAGAGACAGTCAGACAGAGATCAGAGCAGAGACAGACAGACAGAGACCAGAGCAGAGACAGACAGAAAGAGATCAGAGCAGAGACAGACAGACAGAGATCAGAGCAGAGACAGACATAGATCAGAGCAGAGACAGTCAAACAGAGATCAGAGCAGAGACAGACAGACAGACAGAGATCAGAGCAGAGACAGACAAACAGAGATCAGAGTAGAGACAGACAGACAGAGATCAGAGCAGAGACACACAGACAGAGATCAGAGCAGAGACAGTCAGACAGAGATCAGAGTAGAGACAGACAGACAGAGATCAGAGCAGAGACAGACAGACAGACAGAGATCAGAGCAGAGACAGTCAGACAGAGATCAGAGTAGAGACAGACAGACAGAGATCAGAGCAGAGACAGACAGAAATCAGAGCAGAGACAGTCAGACAGAGATCAGAGCAGAGACAGACAGACAGATATCAGAGTAGAGACAGACAGACAGATCAGAGCAGAGACAGTCAGACAGAAATCAGAGCAGAGACAGTCAGACAGAGATCAGAGCAGAGACAGTCAGACAGAGATCAGAGTAGAGACAGGCAGACAGAGATCAGAGCAGAGACAGACAGACAGAGATCAGAGCAGAGACAGTCAGACAGAGATCAGAGTAGAGACAGACAGACAGAGATCAGAGTAGAGACAGACAGGCAGAGATCAGAGCAGAGACAGTCAGACAGAGATCAGAGTAGAGACAGACAGACAGAGATCAGAGTAGAGACAGTCAGACAGAGATCAGAGTAGAGACAGACAGACAGAGATCAGAGTAGAGACAGACAGACAGAGATCAGAGTAGAGACAGACAGACAGAGATCAGAGCAGAGACAGTCAGACAGAGATCAGAGTAGAGACAGACAGACAGAGATCAGAGTAGAGACAGACAGACAGAGATCAGAGTAGAGACAGACAGGCAGAGATCAGAGCAGAGACAGACAGACAGAGATCAGAGCAGAGACAGACAGAAATCAGAGCAGAGACAGTCAGACAGAGATCAGAGCAGAGACAGACAGACAGATATCAGAGTAGAGACAGACAGACAGATCAGAGCAGAGACAGTCAGACAGAAATCAGAGCAGAGACAGTCAGACAGAGATCAGAGCAGAGACAGTCAGACAGAGATCAGAGTAGAGACAGGCAGACAGAGATCAGAGCAGAGACAGACAGACAGAGATCAGAGCAGAGACAGTCAGACAGAGATCAGAGTAGAGACAGACAGACAGAGATCAGAGTAGAGACAGACAGGCAGAGATCAGAGCAGAGACAGTCAGACAGAGATCAGAGTAGAGACAGACAGACAGAGATCAGAGTAGAGACAGTCAGACAGAGATCAGAGTAGAGACAGACAGACAGAGATCAGAGTAGAGACAGACAGACAGAGATCAGAGTAGAGACAGACAGACAGAGATCAGAGCAGAGACAGTCAGACAGAGATCAGAGTAGAGACAGACAGACAGAGATCAGAGTAGAGACAGACAGACAGAGATCAGAGTAGAGACAGACAGGCAGAGATCAGAGCAGAGACAGACAGACAGAGATCAGAGCAGAGACAGACAGACAGAGATCAGAGTAGAGACAGACAGAGATCAGAGCAGAGACAGTCAGACAGAGATCAGAGTAGAGACAGACAGAGATCAGAGCAGAGACAGACAGACAGAGATCAGAGCAGAGACAGACAGACAGAGATCAGAGCAGAGACAGTCAGACAGAGATCAGAGCAGAGACAGACAGACAGAGATCAGATCAGAGACAGACAGAGATCAGAGCAGAGACAGACAGACAGAGATCAGAGTAGAGACAGACAGACAGAGATCAGAGCAGAGACAGTCAGACAGAGATCAGAGCAGAGACAGACAGACAGAGACCAGAGCAGAGACAGACAGAAAGAGATCAAAGCAGAGACAGACAGACAGAGATCAGAGCAGAGACAGACAGACAGACAGAGATCAGAGTAGACACAGACAGACAGAGATCAGAGTGGAGACAGACAGACAGAGATCAGAGACAGACAGACAGAGATCAGAGCAGAGACAGACAGAGATCAGAGCAGAGACAGACAGAGATCAGAGCAGAGACAGACAGAGATCAGAGACAGACAGATAGAGATCAGAGCAGAGACAGACACATCGCAGGAGCAATGTAAACGACTGCACAGACGCAAATCAATGTTGACGAGAGTCAGTGCCGCGTGAGGACAGTTCGCTCGGACAGATGATTGGTGATCCCCTTCACGGCGCAGTCGAGTGACAGAGACGTGAACCAGAACCTCGAGGATGACTATTGCACGGGACGTGAAATGTGACGGGACCCATGCGGCCGTGGTGTTCAGGCCTGCCGCGGCTCGTGCTCACGCGCTACTGGCGCGGTCCATTCTACGAAACGTCGACGAGTTCCCATCCTCGTTACGACAATTGCGTTGGTTCACACAAACAACCACAGCGTGGCTCACGCCTCAGATTGTCTCGCGTCGCGAGGGGGGGGGGGTGAGGTGTTGGCAGCACAGCGGCGAGTGCTGCGTGTTCGCGAGCCCGTCTGTGTAAGGGGAGCGGCGCGTGTCCCCCCCCCCCCTCCTCGTGCCAACTGCACCGTGGGCTCAGCACCCTCCTGAGGGCGAGTCTTGAGACTCGGCGATCTCCCCCTGACGCCTGCAGCTGCTGCTACTGTATATTCGGAGTTTGCGCATCTCTCTTTCTCCCCGTGGTCGCGTGGATTTGTCTCTGGGTCGTCCGGGGTTCCCCTCCACATTTAGAAAAACGTGTTTAGAGTATCTGGTTGCTATAAAGTTCCACACAATGATGAACAACTTCATTGAGCTCTATAGCCCAGTGGGACCTTAGCTGGTAAAATAAAAACAGAGAAAACAATAAAAAAGGACATTTCATATTGTTGTTGTTTATTGAGATGTTCTTGTTTATAACTAGAGATGGAAGAAATACACCACTGATGTTAGCAGTGGCCGGAAATCAAAACTCAGAGAAACGGAAGAACCCTGACACCAACACGAGACCTGAACCCAAACACGAGACCTGAACCCCGACACCATCACGAGATGTGACCCCCGACATGAACACGAGACGTGACCCCCACATGAACACGAGACGTGACCCCACATGAACACGAGATGTGACCCCCGACATGAACACGAGACGTGACCCCACATGAACACGAGACGTGACCCCCACATGAACATGAGATGTGACCCCCGACATGAACACGAGATGTGACCCCCACATGAACACGAGATGTGACCCCGACATGAACACGAGATGTGACCCCCACATGAACACGAGACGTGACCCCACATGAACACGAGACGTGACCCCCACATGAACACGAGACGTGACCCCCACATGAACACGACCCCGACATGAACACGAGGACTCTGTATTGGGAGTGAATGAGTGTAAAGTTACAGGCGCAGCTCTGCAATGTCCACCTCGCGCTTCTGCCAAATCGAGCCGCCCGGGAGTCCGTGGCCTGCCAGTGGCACGCGTCTCGTTGGGGGGGGGGGGCACGTGTGTAAAGGTGGGGGGGGGGCAGTGCGAGACACGTCTGACACACACACACACACGCGTGTTACACGTGCCTCACTGGGAACACGTGTGCAAAGGTGGGGGGGATCGAGGTCCAGGGCCCGTGATGGGGCCGTCTCCCCCCCCCCCCCCCGAGTCCGGGGATAAGATCTCTACTCGGCCCGGCAGGAATGTGATTGAGCAGTGGCCAAGCAGGGGCCTCGTGTGGGGGGGGGGGGCTGCTGGGAAAAGGGCGACGGTGGGCGGGGTTCGGGGGGTAAGTGGATAAGTCCCTCTCTCAAGGGAGATGGAGGAGGTCATCCGGCGGAATTAGGGGGTCGCTCTTGAGCGCGGGGGTCCCCCTTGCCCCCCCNGCCTCCTATCTGCGAGCCAGGTGGCCAGCTCCATGGACGTGGCCTGGTCAAGACGAGCCGCGGGCTCGCGAGCACGAGGCGCGTGCGTGGCGAGCGCACGGAGGCCGATTGTGGTTGTGTGTACGGTGACGGACGCGTGACGCGGGGGTTGAACGACGTGGTTATGATCACCACTATTCTCCGTAATAGAGGTTTGTTTTGGGTGAGATCGCGTCAATATAAATGCGTCGTTAAACCCGCCACCGCCTGACCGCCGATTAGTACAAGTTTGTCACCTAAACAAATCGCGCCAATTTGCGACTTGTACGGCACGCCGATGTGTTGGAGAGTAAAACCCACAACATTTACAGTTTGTGCGTCGTGTGTTTTAATAGTTTTGGGTCGAACTACGAACCCCGGTACCCAACGCAGAGAGAGAGACCTCGTGTCTGTGGACAATCTGGAGTTTCACCAGCAAGCGAGCCTGGGTCAACTGTTAAGAGACCGAGCGTCGAAACCGGCGCTGAGTTGTACGCGCCTTTAGCCTGCAATGTCGCTGACATGATGCACTCCCAAATGCCAGGCCGCGTGGCTGATGAGATGTGTAAACATACGAATTGTCTCATTGTTTTGCTACTTCCCCCAACGACCCTAACGGTTATCCTGTGTCGTGTAAGGGTTGTACGTACAATACATATTCGAATATTAACCATTCCAGGGGTTTCTCAGGAATCGCTCCATATGAATGAGGTGTCGTCATCAGCCACGGTCTACCCACTGCTGGACGACAGCTTCACCTGTACCCCATGGCGGCCAGGGAATATGGACGGCAGGAGTCTGTGGTTCTCAGCGTGACCCTATCTCCAGATACAGATTGGGGGCGGGTACGATGCGGGGGGGGNTACAGGAGAGGGGGCGACGGGGGTTTGGTTATTGTGATCACGGGGACAGCGCGGGCACCACAGCGACTTCAACACACGGAGCGAACTGAAGTCTCTCGCACCACCCCCTCGCATCGCCTCCCTCTCCCTCCCTCTCACGATTCTCCTACCTCACTCGTTTTTCCCTCGCCTCTCTCCTCCCTACCCCTATCCCCTCTCTCCTCTCTATCCCCTCTCTCCTCCCTACCCTCTCTCCTCCCTATCCCTCTCTCCTCTCTATCTCCTCTCTCCTCTCTCCTCTCTCCTCTCTCCTCTCTATCCCCTCTCTCCTCCCTTTGCCCTCCCTCTCATAACTCTCCTACCTCTTTCTTCTCTCCCTCTCCTCCCTACCCCTCACCTCCCCCCTGTCCCCTTCACTTCTCTATTCCCTCCGTGCCCTCCCTCACTCCACTAATTTTTTTACAGTTTCTGAGCAAACACCCCAATACCCGCCACGCCAAGCGGCCAGAAGCAGACAGCACTCGCAATGCTGCAACAGGCAGGGGAGTGGAGTAACGTGCGTCTTTGACTGAGCGAGTTTGTTGTTGTGGGAGCTTGGGGAGAGAAGAGACAATGATGGTGGTGGTGATGGTGGTGGTGATGATGGGAGGAGGGAATTCCGGAATGGAGCGGTGCGAGGGAAAAAGGAGGGAGACAAGTGAGGTGACCTGTGTGGTGACTGGGTGGGTGGGTGAGTGGGCGAGTGGCTGAGTGAGTTTGGCAGAGAGCGGGTCGGTAAGTGTCTGAGTTGGTGGATGGGTGGGTCAGTGAGTGATTTAGTGAGTGAAATGATGAGTGTGTAAGTGAGTGGGTGAGTGAGTGAATGGGTCGGTGTGTGATTGAGTGAGTGAAATGATGATTGTGTGAGTGAGTGGGTGAGTGAATGGGTCGGTGAGTGATTGAGTGAGTGAAATGATGAGTGTGTGAGTGGGTGAGTGAATGAATGGGTCGGTGTGTGATTGAGTGAGTGACATGATGAGTGTGTGAGTGAGTGGGTGAGTGAATGGGTCGGTGTGTGATTGAGTGAGTGAAATGATGATTGTGTGAGTGAGTGGGTGAGTGAATGGGTCGGTGTGTGATTGAGTGAGTGAAATGATGATTGTGTGAGTGAGTAGGTGAGTGAGTGAATGGGTCTGTGTGTGATTGAGTGAGTGACATGATGAGTGTGTGAGTGAGTGGATGAGTGAGTGAATGGGTCAGTGAGTGATTGAGTGAGTGATATGATGAGTGTGTGAGTGAGTGGGTGCGTGAGTGAATGGGTCGGTGAGTGATTGAGTGAGTAAGATGATGATTTCGTGAGTGAGTGGGTGAGTGAGTGAATGGGTCGGTGTGTGATTGAGGGAGTGTCTGATGCCCCCAGTACTCACCTTGAGTGGTGGAATTATTGGTGAACACCTGATACAAAAACACAGCTGACGAGACACTGAATATTCAGCTCATCAGCAGACACGTCTCACACGCGTGTCCCCAGTGAGACACACGTGCCACATGTGTGTCCCCAGTGAGACACGTGCCACACGCGTGCCCCCTATGACTCATCGTTTCCATCATCATCATCATTGTCGTCGTCGCTAATTGCTGGGGCCGCTAAACTCCGCCACTGGGCGCTGTAATAATATTTTTTGGAGGAGCCAGAGCCGAGAACGCCGCAGAGAAAACACGGGGTGGGGGCAGCGTTTGTTTGTGCAACGAGGGGCAGTGGGGCCACCCCACGGCCTGGAACCTGGAGCCTGGATTCTGGAGCATGGAGTTAGAACCTTGGAGCCTGGAGTCCGGAGTCTGGAGCCAGGAGCCTGGATCAGTCGCGGATCTAAGGTGGGCGGAGGTGGGGGATATGGGGCAATTGTACCCGCTTGAGACGCGAAAATGCATTGAACGTGTGTGTTTTAGTGCAGACACGGGACATGGACATATGGAGACACGGGAGAGGCGGGGAGACGCAGGGAGATGCGGGGAGACGAGGGACATGGGCACACAGAGACACGGGGAGATGCGGAAAGACACTGGGAGGCGCGGGAGACGCGGGAGACACAGGGGCGAGCTCGTGTGGACAGAGTCTCTCAGAATCCCACCTCCACCCCCCACCCCTCCCCGCCCCATTTTGCTAACCCCCCTCGGGTCCCCCGCTCTCCGCTCTCCGTGTAGGAAGGGGCTCGGGGGCGGTAGGGGGCGCTGTTTCCGCGTGGTGATTAGCGACTAATGCCCGGGGCAGCTTGGAAACGCGGGGGGGAGGAGGTGGGGGGGGGGGCGAGGGGGGACCGGGTGGGGAAGGGAGGCCCGGGGGGAGAGCCCAACAACCGGTAATGGGCAATTACCGTGGGGGTTAGGGAGGGGTGGGGAGGGCTGGGGGGGGGGGGATGAGACCCTTCCCCTCCCGACACCAACCCCCTCCCCGGTCCCCCGTTGGCCTGGTTGTGTTCGGCACGCGTTCGAAAGCGCTTTGTGACGTCACAGCCCACCCACCAGTGACGCGTGGAGGTGGCCGCACGCGTCACTGATGATCCAACCCCGCTTCTGCGTGAGGATCTATAGATAGAGGCGCTGCCCTGCAAGTACTCGGTCGTGCAACTGCTGGCGATGCTTACACACCACACCAGGTACTCATTTGAGACTGAATCGAGTTAGGGGAGACCCAGGACCGGTTCAAATAATAGTCACTGGCGTTGGTTGCCGTGAGCGGGAAATCGAACTCGGGTCCTGGGTTCGCGCTAACCACTACACTACCGCTACCCACTGACACGCACACACATGCTGATACCCTCAGATACACTGACAGCACACGCACCCACACACACCCCCACACACACGCCCACACACACACAACAACAACCGCCATTCGCCACTAAGTGGCGGTGACGTCACCACGACGCTTGTGCCAGGCTATCTGCACCTTGAGGCCACGTGAAGTGTCACTGATACACACACCGACACACACACACCCAATAACACACACCATACACACACTAATACACACACTGATACACACACCGACACACACACACCCACACACACACACCCATACACACACCGACACACACTCATACACACACCGAAACACACACCGACACACACACACCCAAACACACACACCGACACACACACAGACGCGCCCGTCTCTACTCGAGGCTCACGGACTGCACCCCTCCTCGTGTTCATGTGGAAACCATTTCCTCCTCCTCCTCCTCACGATGTCGTCATCTCTACATCGTCCCATCACCTCCACCCCCCACTAAAACAACTCCTCTTGCCCCTCCCCGCACTCCCTGGGGCCCGATACAGCCACCCCCTGCCCCCTCACCCATCACCCTCATCTGCCCGATTCACTCAGCACTACCCCCCTCACCGCCACTATCACTACAACCACCACCAATACAACGACTGATACCTACTACCACCACTATCACAACAAGCAGTGGTACCACCACTACCACGACCACAAGGACCCCGACTCGTACCACCACGATCTCCTGCACCCACCTCCACGACCCAAGCCGCCACAATTACCACCGCCACCACCGCCACCACCGCCATCATCACCTCTTCATCCATCACCCACGCGTCACTTTGACAGACGCCGCGTGTATATCCGAGGGGATGACATTTGAACAAGGATCCACACACACGGTTATCTCCCAGTGGCTCACTTAGGCCTCGGCAAGCAAGGTAAAAGTGTAAAAACAACGAGCCTACCATCACTCTGCCTTTTACCTTACCACAATACAATCACTCTACCCTACCTTTACCCTTTAGCAGGTATAAAAGGTAAAAAGCAACGAGCCTACCCTTTACCCTTACCCTTTTACCCCGTACAAAGGGTACAATTACCTTACCTTGCCGAGGCCTAGTCTCCCTCCTCACTCCCAGTGTCTCACTCCCAGTCTCTCCCTCCTCACTCCCAGTGTCTCACTCCCAGTCTCTCCCTCCTCACTCCCAGTGTCTCACTCCTCACTCCCAGTGTCTCACTCCCAGTCTCTCACTCCTCACTCCCAGTGTCTCACTCCTCACTCCCAGTCTCTCCCTCCTCACTCCCAGTGTCTCACTCCTCACTCCCAGTGTCTCACTCCCAGTCTCTCCTCCTCACTCCAGTGTCTCACTCCCAGTGTNTCACTCCCAGTCTCTCACTCCTCACTCCCAGTGTCTCACTCCCAGTCTCTCACTCCTCACTCCAGTGTCTCACTCCTCACTCCCAGTCTCTCACTCCTCACTCCCAATGTCTCACTCCCAGTGTCTCACTCCAGTGTCTCACTCCTCACTCCCAGTGTCTCACTCCCAGTGTCTCAATCCTCACTCCCAGTGTCTCACTCCTCACTCCCAGTCTCTCACTCCTCACTCCCAGTGTCTCACTCCCAGTGTCTCACTCCCAGTGTCTCACTCCCAGTGCTCACTCCTCACTCCCAGTCTCTCACCCTCACTCCCAGTGTCTCACTCCCAGTGTCTCACTCCCAGTGTCTCACTCCCAGTGTCTCACTCCCAGTGTCTCAATCCTCACTCCCAGTGTCTCACTCCCAGTCTCTCACTCCTCACTCCCAGTGTCTCACTCCCAGTGTCTCACTCCCAGTGTCTCACTCCTCACTCCCAGTGTCTCACTCCCAGTGTCTCACTCCAGNGTCTCACTCCCAGGGTCTCACTCCTCACTCCCCGCTCTCACTCCCAGGGTCTCACTCCAGTGTCTCACTCCTCACTCCAGGGTCTCACTCCTCACTCCTCACTCCCAGTCTCTCACTCCCAGGGTCCAGTGTCTCACTCCAGTGTCTCACTCCCAGTGTCTCACTCCAGTGTCTCACTCCCAGTGTCTCCCCCCTCCCAGTGTCTCACTCCCAGTGTCTCACCCCTCCCAGTGTCTCACTCCCAGTGTCTCACTCCCAGTCTCTCACCCCAGGTCACTCCAGTGTCTCACTCCCAGTGTCTCACTCCCAGTGTCTCACTCCCAGTGTCTCACCCAGTGTCTCACTCCCAGTGTCTCAATCCCAGTGTCTCACTCCTCACTCCTCACTCCCAGGTNTCACTCCTCACTCCCAGTCTCTCACTCNCAGTGTCTCACTCCCAGTGTCTCACCCCTCACTCCCAGTGTCTCACTCCCAGTGTCTCACTCCCAGTCTCTCACTCCCAGTGTCTCACTCCCAGTGTCTCACTCCCAGTGTCTCACTCCTCACTCCCAGTGTCTCACTCCCAGTGTCTCACTCCCAGTGTCTCACTTNCAGTGTCTCACTCCCAGTGTCTCACTCCCAGTCTCTCACTCCTCACTCCCAGTGTCTCACTCCCAGTGTCTCACTCCCAGTGTCTCACTCCCACTGTTCTCACTCCTCACTCCCAGTGTCTCACTCCCAGTGTCTCACTCCCAGTGTCTCACTCCCAGTGTCTCCCTCCCAGTGTCTCACTCCTCACTCCCAGTGTCTCACTCCCAGTGTCTCACTCCCAGTGTCTCACTCCCAGTGTCTCACTCCCAGTGTCTCACTCCTCACTCCAGTCTCTCACTCCTCACTCCAGTGTCTCACTCCCAGTGTCTCAACTCCCAGTGTCTCACTCCCAGTGTCTCACTCCAGTGTCTCACTCCCAGTGTCTCACTCCCAGTGTCTCACTCCCAGTGTCTCACTCCCAGTGTCTCACTCCCAGTGTCTCACTCCCAGTGTCTCACTCCCAGTGTCTCACTCCCAGTGTCTCACTCCCAGTGTCTCACTCCCAGTGTCTCACTCCCAGTGTCTCAATCCCACTCCCAGTGTCTCACTCCCAGTGTCTCACTCCCAGTGTCTCACTCCTCACTCCCAGTCTCTCACTCCTCACTCCCAGTGTCTCACTCCCAGTGTCTCAACTCCCAGTGTCTCACTCCAGTGTCTCACTCCTCACTCCCAGTGTCTCACTCCCAGTGTCTCACTCCCAGTGTCTCACTCCCAGTGTCTCACCCCTCCCAGTGTCTCACTCCTCACTCCCAGTGTCTCACTCCCAGTGTCTCAATCCTCACTCCCAGTGTCTCACTCCCAGTGTCTCCCCCTCACTCCCAGTGTCTCACTCCTCAGTGTCTCACTCCCAGTGTCTCAATCCTCNCTCCCAGTGTCTCACTCCCAGTGTCTCACTCCCAGTGTCTCACTCCTCACTCCCAGTCTCTCACTCCCAGTGTCTCACTCCCAGTGTCTCCCCCCTCACTCCCAGTGTCTCACTCCCACTCCACTCCTCACTCCCAGTGTCTCACTCCAGTGTCTCACTCCCAGTGTCTCACTCCCAGTGTCACCCCTCACTCCCAGTGTCTCACTCCCACACTCCCAGTGTCTCACTCCCAGTGTCTCACTCCCAGTGTCTCCCCCTCACTCCCAGTGTCTCACTCCCAGTGTCTCACTCCCAGTGTCTCAATCCTCACTCCCAGTGTCTCACTCCCAGTGTCTCACCCCTCACTCCCAGTGTCTCACTCCTCACTCCCAGTGTCTCACCCCTCACTCCCAGTGTCTCCCCCTCACTCCCAGTCTCTCACTCTTCACTCCCAGTGTCTCACTCCCAGTGTCTCCCCCCTCACTCCCAGTGTCTCAATCCTCATTCCCAGTGTCTCACCCCTCACTCCCAGTGTCTCACCCCAGTGTCTCACTCCTCACTCCCAGTGTCCCCCTCACTCCCAGTGTCTCACCCTCACTCCCAGTGTCTCACCCNTCACTCCCAGTGTCTCCCCCTCACTTCCAGTGTCTCACCCCTCACTCCCAGTTCTCTCACCCCAGTGTCTCACTCCTCACTCTCAGTGTCTCACTCCCAGTGTCTCACTCCACACTCCCCAGTGTCTCCACCCCCAGTGTCTCCACCCCGAGTGTCTCACTCCTCACNCAGTGTCTCACTCACTCCAGTGTCTCCCCCCTCACTCCCAGTGTCTCACTCCTCAGTGTCTCACTCCCAGTGTCTCACTCCCAGTGTCTCACTCCCAGTGTCTCACCCCTCACTCCCAGTGTCTCACTCCTCACTCCCAGTGTCTCACCCCTCACTCCCAGTGTCTCCCCCTCACTCCCAGTCTCTCACTCTTCACTCCCAGTGTCTCACTCCCAGTGTCTCCCCCCTCACTCCCAGTGTCTCAATCCTCATTCCCAGTGTCTCACCCCTCACTCCCAGTGTCTCACTCCTCACTCACAGTGTCTCACTCCTCACTNCAGTGTCTCACTCCTCACTCCCAGTGTCTCACTCCTCACTCACAGTGTCTCACTCCTCACTCCCA